>JASDQU010100043.1:107457-119897 GCA_032191745.1 Picea mariana | reverse complement strand
AAAGAAACCATTGTACACACCGATCATCAACCACTACAATATTTACAATCAAAAACAAAGTTACAACAAGCTAGACACTTCAGATGGATGGGTTTTCTTCAATAGTTCCACTTGGTCATCAGGTATAAGAAGGGCATTTGTAAAAAAAGTTGTTGATATGCTTTCAAGGCCTATTATTAGTTCTTTAGTTATTCTTAAGCATAGTCCTATCATGCATGAAAGTTATGTTGAGCAATATTCTTTGGATACTGATTTTAAAGAAGTATATGAGACTTTGTGTCATTCTAACCATGTTGAAGAATTGGATTACCATGTTCATGATAATCTTTTGTATCATATTGGCAAGCTATGTGTTCCACAGGGGGAAAGAATCAACATTATAAGAGAAGCCCATTCTTCTCTTATTGTTGGTCATTTTGGTGTAGGCAAGACAATGGCTAATTTGCAAAGATACTACTACTGGCCTAAAATGAATGAAAGTGTTTCAAGATATGTTCGAGGATGTTCGTTATGTGCCACAAGTAAACCTAGCAATCGAAATTTGGGTTTGTATACTCCACTTCCGATTCCTTCTCGTCCTTGGGAAAGTATTTCCATGGACTTTGTAGGAGGGCTACCTATGTCTAGACGAAATCATGATTATCTTTATGTTGTGGTTGATCGATTTAGCAAAATGTGTATTTTGATGCCTTGTACGAAGCAATTTACAGCTGAGAAAACAGCACAAATGTTCTTTCAAAATGTTTGGGTGCATTTTGGATTACCTAAATCCATTATTTCTTATCGGGATTCTCGATTTGTTGGAAGTTTTTGGTCGAGTTTATGGGCACTCATGGACACCAAACTGAAAAAGAGCACAACTTTTCATTCGCAAACAGATGGTCAGACAGAAGTGGTAAATCGAATAGTGGTGCATCTTCTTTGTGCTTATTGCAGCAAGCATCCTAAACTTTGGGATGAGCATTTACACTACATTCAGCATGCTTACAATCGAGCGAAGCACTCTTCAACTCAAACGTCATCATTTGAAGCATGTTTTGGCTATTTGCCCAAATCTCCTTTAGATTTTATCTTTGGGAAGGATATTGCTATTGATGGTCAATATGAAATTGATAGGGCAGAAAATTTCATTGAACAAATTCATTCGATACATCAAATGGTGCAAGAGCAGTTGGAAAAGAGTCAAGCCAAGTATAAGACGAGACATGACAAACATCGTGTTGATCACAATTTCCAAGTTGGAGATGAAGTTTGGCTTTACATCAGTAAGGAGAGGCTTAAAAGAGAAGGTAAAAAATTGAAACCGATTCGATATGGTCCTTTCAAGATTATCAACAAGATTGGTAATAATGCCTTTCGTTTAGATTTGCCTCCTTATATGCAAATGTATGCAGTTGTTAATGTTGAGAATTTGAAATTGTATGAGCCTCCTTTGATTGATGATCAAGGAGAGCATGTTCAGATTCCTTCTATAGATGATTTTTCCCCAGAATATCTTACAGAAATGCATGAAGACACCATCCTTGATAGGAGAATGCGAACTTCAAAACGAGGAAATGTGGAGTATCTTCGAGTTGGTCTTAAAGGTAAAAATCCAATCAAAGCCAAGTGGATTGAGGTTGGAAAGGTGAGGGAGCTATACCCTCATCTTCAGATAGACAGAAAATAGTCTTTTGGAGGTCCAAAAGCTTTCCAATGGGGAGGTGTGATCTAGGGGATCAAATTTTACTCAAAATTTCAAAGTGTTTGGAATCACTTCAAATCGAATAAGAGCGTAGACCTCATCGTTACGAACCCAACACAACTCGTTTGGGTTCAAACGGACATCGGGAGCGAGAGATATCGTGTTCTATTCAAAATGACAAACAGGCAAAAAAAGGGGTGTTGACTGTACAGTCCGTACGGATGCTGACGTGGCAGGCCATACGACACGTGGCAGGCAGTTATTTGGATAGTTTGCATGTGACATGGCATGTTTGCAGCGAACGGGATGACGACATGTGGCCCAGTCAATGGCCGCCATGTGTCATATATCTATTGATTTAAAATTATGTCATTGGCCGGAGTCAACCCCGCGACCTCCGGGCAGGGGGCAGAGACTTGGGAAGAGACGCCAACTAGCGTGCCACTGGTTGTTCCTTGTTATATATATGGCAAAATATGTATAAATGTTTGCATATGTGTATAGTTTGGGGCGCGACTAGGCTGGGGCTTAGCCCCAGCCCTTGGTCGCACATTGTATTAACATATGACCCAATGCTATACCATTCGGCGCGAGCGCGATTGTGTTTTATGTTGCTTCCAGCGGTTATACAAATGACCCACCATTTTTCCTTTGACCATTGTCTTCTGGAACGGGATCCTATGTTAATACTTGCGCGCGGTCGCATGGGTCATACGACCTTTCCCTTGACGGTTAGGAGCTAGGTGCGCCCGTAACTGTCCTACAATTTGCACGGTTCGCGCGGTTGCATCCAGTGCTAAGTTTTTACGCTTAAATATGCATGTGGGCTAGGTTGAGCCAACAGGCATGCGTTTTGTAGATGCAGAGATAGCATGTTTGAAGAGGCAACTTCCAAGAAGCCTATCTTCTTCAATTTTTGGCCAAACGAGGTGCCGAAAAAGCCCAGCTAGGGGTTTTTGGACATTTTGAAGCCATTGGAGCAGTCTATTTGGAATTTTGAGCATTGTAAATCACATTTTTGAGCACTTTGAGAAAATAATACAAATGATCCATTGGAAGTTGGACCAAGAGATGTAGCCCAAGCGAGGGGTGAACTCCTTTATCATTTGTTGTGTTATGTGTTTTTTCTGTTGTTTATATGCATCTTGAATGAGTAAATCCTATTAAAGTTGTGTTGCAAAGTTGATCCATTTTCATTTTAACACATAAAATTTAACTTGCAAATATTTTAAAGAATACAAGTCTTCTTCATTTTTAGATCACCGACCGGACTCACATATGGAGTAAAGGGGTCACACATGACTACCAAAGAGGTTGAGGGAGAGGTGTGGTCAGCAGCCCTACCACAGCCTACTAGCACTCCCATTGTGGCTCGAACTGTAGGTTAACGATTACCTAGTTCGAGAGGACCCACGATGCCATGAGGGCAGACTGCGACAGTCGCTCACGATGATTCTAAGGGGCGTGCAATAAAGTGGGGGCCTTATTCCTTAGAATCCCTTAGTCTCCCACAAGTTCACCTGGTGGAGTGTTGACTCCAGGGGTTATTGATGTCTACCAATCAGTCAAGAAGCGAGTGGCACCCTTGGAGCACGTGGTGCGTCCTGAAGGGCACGTCGCGCAAAAGAAACAAAAGAGGCGAGTGGCACCCTTGGAGCACGTGGTGCGTCCTGAAGGGAACGTCGTGCAAAAGAAACAAAAGAGCCGAGTGGCACCCTTGTAACACGTAGTGCGTCCTAAAGGGCACGTCGCGTTGATGATTATAAAGGAACGAACCCATATGCCCCTAAGACAATTATCTCTTTAAGAAATTTAAAACAACTTCCCTAATTAAAATGTCTCCCAGTTCAGAATCTAATTCCTAAGTATAAAAAACTTCGCTAGGGGTAAAATTTTGTCTACCTTTATAAAAGAAAAAAAAAAGAAAGAAATATATATATATATATATATATATATATAACCCCTTAAGTAATAATTGTGGGTGTTCATAAAAATTTTGGTAACATGAGGAGATTAAGAATTAAATAAAATGTGTGGATGTAAAACGTAAAGAGGGAATTAATTACTTTAACTTATGATAGTTTAAAGAAAAAAGATACTAATTTATAATAAAAGGAAAGAGAGGTTAAATTTCACAATTGTCTTTTCTAGCTCAAATAAAAAGGGAAAAGAGGGAAATATAAAATTTAGGAAACTAGGGTAGGGAGGTAACATAAAAAGGGAAAGAGGGGAACTTATGGTAAAAAGCGGGAGGTCAACTTAGTAAAGAATCTGCATTTAAGAACCTTCTAAATTGAACTAAATTAGCAACTTCATAATAGGGAAAGCCTTTAAAACCTGTAAGGGAATCTAGGGACACCTAGGAGTAATTTTAGGAGTAACTCTAGGTGGGTAAGGGAAATAAGACAATTAATAAATTAAAAGAAAATAATTATTGGAGGAAAGTGGGGGATGAATGACACTTGTACGAAGGAGAATTTTTAGAATATTTTTGTTAAAACTTAAATTAAATGAGATTTAGGGAAAGAATGGAAGTTCTAGAACTCTATAAAAGAGAGGGAGGAGAAGGAAGGCGGGGGGGTGGTTGTTAGTGTAACGTTACGCTGCCAGATTAGTGACTTGACTGATTTACTTGTGGGAGTTGGGATTTCCCAGATCAAAGAGGAGTGGCAGCTCGGCCTTGCGAGGCGAGCTGGGAGCTAGACGTACCATCTGGATAGTGTGTGGCCCCTTTGTGGCTCGGGGGGCTAAGGGGGAAGAAGAGTACCCCTAGCATTGGTTGGGAGGTACCGATGAGGTCTCGACGATCGGTGAGCAGGAGTTGCATGGAGCGCGGGATGTCATTCGAAGCGGGTGAACAGGCAACAATACGGTCCTTTATTTTGTAGAATAGAATGCATTATGACTTATGTTTGGATCTGCATATTAATTTGTAAATACATTGGATGTCTAGATTAATAGCGAACCCCCTTTTTCTTAGCCTAGCTGATTGTTTGGCTGGTAAATTTCCCGTGGCCTTCGTCACCGCATGTCGTGACCGCCCTGTGTGTTGATTGACCTTGAGGTTGTTTCCCTTCATCCCTAGCTCACCAGTCCCCACCTGAGCACTCGGCCAGGAGCCTGATCTACGGTCATTTCCTTAGCATTAAAAGACCTATGGATCTCAATGCCCTGCTTTTATGTGCGAGGATGGTGACGCGAAGGCGAACCTTTAGCCGCCTCCCTCTGTTGATATCTAGACTGATCACTGACTTGTGTCCTTCGATATGGCCTCTACGTATGGTTTATCTCGTTTCCTTGTAGTTTATGTTGCTACTTCTTGATCGAAGAACCCCTACGATCCCTCCGACGAGTTACCCTCATGGCCCAAGTTTCCTCTTACTGTGGTCAGCGTTTTTTTCTTTTTTTTATGTATTTCGAGATGTGAAAGGCTGTAATCTCCATTCTGCGGTTTTTGTCTTTGATATATCTACATTCATTTCAATGTTATAGCTGTGGGTTGACATAAAATTTCATTTATGTACACATGCCTACGTCTCTCCCATGAATACACAGAGAATTTCTCAAATGCACTATGTACCGAGAATCTGGGTAGTGTTTCTTGTTGTTGACAATTATATGTTGGACAACGAATTACATGTATTGTAAACCAATTTTTAATATTCAGAGAATGATTGGTATTCAAAACGATTTAATAGTCAAAAATGATTTTATCTTTGTTAGCTTACTGATCGTTATCATCATGGGATAACGATAATTATTTGCCAAGGAATATGTTTTTTTTTATTCCTCACTGTGGATTTTTATTGAAAATTTACAACGAATTTATCCTTGTTGTTTCATCTGATTGGGGAAATTATTTTTTTTTCACTACGAAATGTATAGATTTAATCTTAGAAAATGAAATTTGCGACTACTGCATCTAGCTAGAATCTCATCTGAAGCAAGCGTAGAGAACAACATCGAATTAGTGAACCTTCCGACTTCTTGAACCAGGGTTTTTATTGACCGTGAATTTTTGACTGGCAACGGATTAATTTTAATAACGGACAAAGAGCTATCCTATAAATTTCGCAGACATTGTTGTATGTTGACATCGAATATCTGTCTAGCAGCGACGGATAGTAATGGACGACATGCCACTAGCCTAATTTTGAACAGTGAATTCATGTTGGGGATTCTGGTTTGTCTCTTAACACATGTCGACGATGATTCCTCGAATTCAGCGTGTAAGGTATTTATTCATGCCGAGCGGCAATAAAGATGGGTGTTATCATTAATGACTCAGTGAACTGAGCCTGGGCATTTCCTTGAGAACAGAGAACGCCATTAGATAGCTACATCGAATTGGGCACCAGTCCAGCCATCATTTGCCTCTGCGCTGGAAAAAAAAAAGTAAATATGTGTATAACAATATATTTTTCCCTTGGGTGCTGCTCAACGAATGTAGGATGGTTGATGGTAATGGTTGGGATTCGAATCTACCTTCCATGAGTCTACTGAGGATTCGAATCTATCGGATTCATGCAGCCTAGATAGAAATCTGTGCTAGATTTTTCTTAATCACCGGAGCGTTCATTTTACTATTAGATGGGGTTCTGTTTTGGCAAGTCTAGATTTTTTTCCCTTTACAATGAAAATTCTCTCGGGTATCCAATTAAAATTTCTTTTTAAACCTAATTATATAAATTTTCCATTAAAAATACCTTGTGCCTACTTGATTGGTTAAGTCGATTAGTGTTCTTTTAATTATCTCAATCCTAGTGGATTCAAAACTCTGTAATATTAGAGTTCTGGAAGGAATGCGAAGGGGTTCCATATTTTTATCTCCAGCTTGACTAATTTAGTGTTGCAATAGTCTTTTCCCAGGGATTTGACCCAAAAGGCACCCCACTTAAATGATGAACGATGATAGCTACATCTTGGTAAGAAGAACAACACGTTAAGCAATTTAAGCAGAAAAGGCAGACACTTGTCTCCTTCTTTCATTTCGGGAATCCAGAAAATGGAATCCATAACCCTTAACTAGCATAATAAACTTACTTTTAGCTATAACCTGAATGAAATATCCTTTTAATGAAAACTTTTGAAAACTCTTCAGATTAGTTATTGATAGCGTTGAGGAATGAAAATCTGTCCTTCCAATTTAGTGACTACCAGCTTTCTTTTTTTTAGGGGTAGCGATTATTCTAAAACTCGAATCTCTAAGTAATGATCAAGGAGAGTTGTTCTATCATAGGTCCAATTTGTCTTTGGGGTACAATAAACAACCCTTGCACGAATCTATAGGATAGTATTAAGTTGTGTCTAATTATAAAATAATCTAGTTTAAGTGAGCATTGTAATAGAATCAAGTTGAAGGGACTCTTTTTAAAGTCCTTGAAATCTTATAGGTAGTATAATTTTCTTTTTATAAAAGATACTGGGATAGGTGTTGGAAGGAGAATTTTTTTTTTTGTTGCTCCAAGTTTGATTTACTCGAATTTTGTAGTTGTGTCATACATTTAGCCGATCTATCATTGGAGCCCTTAGGACATTGATCCTTCGAACGCGCCCTTGGGTGTCATTCTTTGTACTCGTTAATTTTCTTGAATCTCTCTTTTTAACTCGTTCTTTGCTTGCATCTTGTACGTCATCGTGTGTGACACAGAACTTAATGTTTCCTTTACCCTTGTACACCCACACCCACAAGAAAAAGAAAAATTTTGCACTTGTTACGAGAGGTGGTCATCGTAACCATAGGAGGGTTGTCACATATGGTATCAGAGCAGGGTTAAACCCTCGGACTATGGAATCGCCATGTAACAAAAAAAAACTTTAACGTGTTCTTGTGGTGATATCAATTAGAGGACGTCACAAAGGGTTGTGGTGGGTGCCATGGACGAAGGTGCGATGCCTCCAGAAGTGTCACGCCCTCGAAGTCTAACCCCAAGGGGAGGAACCAGTCCTTGGGATGGATCCAATTTTATGATGGATGATGATGGTTGACAAGGTGCTTTAGGGGAAGGTTAGAGGCCTTGATTCACCATCTGTATTGAGATAAGTCCAGGGTTCCTGTACCCCAGAGGGTTCACAATGCACCCATCTAGTACCGTTAGTTTTCGCTTCGAACTCAAGATGGTCAATTTCTGGGTTCTTTGGTGCCTCGAACGACATGCCCGCCGAGGCATGGGGGGAGAGTATGGCAATGTGCTTGTGCTTCGCATTTATCTTCCAACACGTAGGTCCGCATGATGGTCCTCCACCTTAGGGGAGCACCCTTCCATGGTGGAAGACGCTCTTATCATTTTTATTATGACTGTCGAAGACGTGTCTTAGGAACTGTTCGAGGAACGGTTCCAGGAGAGATCTATTTCTGAGGAATTCATGGAGCATCAGCTCAATGATTTCGATGCCTTGTGATGAGGAAGTCACACGCTGCCCGAGTACGAGGCCGTTTTGGAGCGGCTTTGGTGTGCTACACCCCAAATTACCCAGAAACTTAAGGTCAAGAAGTTTGAGTTGGGTCTTATTGCTAGAATTAAGCTTCTACTTCGGGTACCGGGATTACTGGACTGAAGAAAGTATGTTGGTATGTGGGGAGCCACATTCTAGCTCAACTGCCCAGTGAAGAGAACTAGAGCATATGGATTAGTCGGACCCACTACAGTGGGAGATATGGGCAAATCCCATCAGATTCTTGCAGCGGTGATTAACCACTAGGTAGAGCATCAGTCAACTGTGCTCGAGATGACAGGTACTGTCGCTGACCAAACCCTTAGTATTTTAATAGATCCTGGTGCTACCGAGAGTTTCATTTTTGGTGCAGTGCTAAAAAGGATTAAGGTTAAGGAAGTAGAACAGGATGAGTTTAGCTTCGTAGAGATGGCTTCAAGAGCCAAACAGAAGGTCGGAAGAAAGGTTACGGGTTGTGTCCTTAACTTGGGAGAGTTTGTCACGAGGGTCATCTTGTACGTCATGATCTTAGGATCTTATGATGTCGTGATTGGCATGGATTGGTTGGAATCGCATGAGGCGATACTCAACTGTAAGATGAAACAGTTGAGCCTGGTTGATGACGAGGGATAGAGACGTGTAATTGTAGGGCGGAACCAAGGATTTTCCTTGAGGTTCATCTCTTCCTTACAACTACGGAAGAGTTTGCACAAGGGGTGCAAGATTTATGCGATCCTTGCGATAAATGATAAGGGAGTAGTGGAAGGTCTAGAACACCTTCTGGTGGTGAAGGAGTTTGCAGATGTCTTTCCAGAGGAGTTACCTGGGATGTCGCTAAAGAGGGAGTTGGAGTTTACCTTAGACCTGAAACCGGGAACTGAACCGATAACAAGAATGCTCTATCGGATGTCGACCCCAGAGTTACAAGAGTTGAAAATGCAACTGAAGGAGTTGTTGGACCTGGGTCTGATACGTTCTAGTGTGTCACCGTGGGGTGCACTTGTTATTTTCATACGAACGAAGGACAGATCGTGGAGGCTTTGCATTGACTACCGTCAACTAAACAAGGCTACGATCAAGAATCAGTATCCATTGCCGAGAATTGATGATCTGTTCAATCAATTGAAGGGTGTGATGGTGTTCTCCAAGATCGATTTGCAATCTGGGTATCACCAGTTATGGATCGAGGAGGATGACGTCCCTAAGACCACCTTTAAGATGAGATTTGGACATTACGAATATGCTTTTTTACCGTTTGGACTGACAAATTCCCCAGGAGTATTTATGAGTTTGATGAAGAGGGTGTTCCGTGAGTACTTGGACAACTTTGTCCAAGTGTTCATTGATGATATTTTGATTTACTCTCGTACGACAGAGGAGAATGATGAGCACTTGCGCTTGGTACTACAGTGTCTGCGAGAGCACAAATTGTATGGGAAATTGTCCAAATTCTCTTTTTATCAATCGAGGATTCACTACTTAGGGCATGTCATCTCCGGCGAAGGCATCGCCGTGAATCTAGCCAAGGTCAAGGCTATTATGGAATGGCCTGCGCCGACGAATGTCATGGAAGTGCGTAGCTTTATTGGTTTAGCAGGATACTATCAATGGTTTGTCGAGGGATTTTCGAAGATAGAAAATCCAATCACGGAATTGCAGAATAATAACAAGAAGTTTGTTTGGACCGACAAATGCGCGGAAGCATTTCGGAGGCTTAAGGATTTGTTGACAACAATGCCAATACTAAAGGTCCCTGACATGGACGTGAACTTCTTGGTATGCACAGACGCATCCAAGGAAGGTTTAGGCGGAGTCTTGATGCAAGACGGACGAGTGATTGCTTACATTTTGAGAAAACTGAGAAGGCATGAGGAGAACTACGCAATGCACGATTTGGAGTTATTATCCATTGTATATGCCTTGAAGGTTTGGAGACACTACCTTGTTGGACAGAAATTTGAACTAAAGACTGATCATTGTGGACTACAACACATGTTTACGCAAAGAGACCTGAACGCACGACAACGACATTGGTCGGAATTTCTTAGTGAGTACGACTTTGAGATTACTTACATAAAGGGAATAGTGAACTGAGTGGCGGATGCTTTGAGTCAGAGGCCACACATATTTTCGGTGTTGCCTCTCCAGATGAATCTACGTGAAAAAATTCTAACTTTACAGCGTGACGATGACTGGTACAAGAGGTCGAGGGTTTTATCGGACAAAACACAATGATGGTACCATGATATGAGGGATTTTCATTTGATAGCGATGGTTTATTGAGGTTTAAAAGTCAGATTTACATACCACCAAACGAMAAATTGAGGATGTTGATCCTGAGCGAGGCTCATAGAGCAGTTTACATGGCTCACCCGGGAGTCACAAAGATGTGGGCAAACCTTGAACCCTTATTCTTCTGGAAGGGATTGAAGGTCGACATAGTCAACTATGTGGCTAGATGTCTAGAGTGTCAGCAGGTAAAGGCTGAACATAGACACCCAGCAGGATTACTTCAACCACATGCCATTCCAGAATCGAATGGGAGGTTATTTTGATGGATTTTATTGTTGGATTGCCATTGATGGTAAGGAGACATGACTCGATTTTTGTAGTAGTAGACATTCTGACGAAGAGTGATCACTTTATTCCTATGCATATGACGTATCAGGCACCTGACATAGCTAGAGTTTTCATCAGTGAGATTATGAGGCTGCCTGGCATGCCTAAGAAGATTATATCCAATCGAGGATCGGTGTTTACTGGACAATTTTGGACGAGTTTCCAAGAGCCCTTGGGAACCCAACTTAACTTTAGTACTGCGTATTACCCGGAGACTGACGGGAAAACCGAACAAATGAACCAAACCTTGGAAGACATGTTGCGCATGTACATGATGGACCAACAAAAGCATTGGGAAGAATTCTTGCCACTAGTGGAGTTCGCTTACAGCAACAGTTACCAGAGCACCATTAAGATGTCGCCTTTCGAGTTTCTTTATGGGCAACTTTGTTGTATGCCCTTGAGTTGGGATCGTCTTGAGGATAGGGTCCTGGTGGGACTAGAAGCGATCCAAGAAATGGAAGAATGAATGAAAACCATAAGACAAAGGATTAAAGAAGTGCAGGATCGATAGAAAAGTTATGTCGATGCACACCGTGTCGACCGTAGTTACGAGGTCGGTGATCGAGTCTTCTTGCGGGTTAAACCGCACAAGAGTTCAATCAAGTTTGGGAAGGGAGCTAAACTCTCTCCTAGGTTCGTGGGACATTTCGAGATTGTGGAGAGAAAGGGGCCCGTGGTCTATCAACTAGTCTTGCCTAATTCCTTGAGGTGTATGCATGATGTTTTTCATATATCCATTTTGAGACATTATATTAGTGATCCTACACATGTATTTGACATGAGTTCCTTGTAGGTATCAGACGATTGAGTGATCATGACTGAGCCGGTACGCATCTTAGATCATCACGTTTGACAGTTACGACGTCGAATGGTAGATCAGGTCAAGGTCTAGTGGGACAATTATAGTCCGCACTCGCCGACCTGGGAGGACGCATATGATATGCGCCAGCAGTTTCCATTTTTTATTGATAGATAAACATATGATACTATGATACACTTATTTCGGCCTTTATGCTGTGAAACTTCAGGACGAAGTTTAGAACAAGAGGGGGGTGTATGTAACATCCCGCTCTGGTGCACTGAGCGAACTTATTCTTTGAGGACACTTGCTTGTAAGTGATCCAGATTATTATGATATGAAAACAATTGACTTTGATTATGATGCGTCATGGGTAGATGAGATGTTGTTTTACTACATTGACATAGACAGGTGATATTGACTCTGTTTTACTGAGTGTGCAGGGTTTTGGACCTTGAGGATGCAGAGGCATCAATGGAACCCCTTGGACTCTGGATGGAGTCAAGGAGTGTGCTATTGGGGTTTTATTGATTTACTATGATACTAACACATTTGATTAGATGATATGATGTGGACATGTTCTAACATGATTTGTTGATGATGCAGGCCGACGATATCTTGTCGATCGGACTCACATATGGAGTAAAGGGGTCACACATGACTACCAGAGAGGTTGAGGGAGAGGTGTGGTCAGCAGCCCTGCCACAGCCTAATAGCACTCTTGTCGTGGCTCGAACTGTAGGTTAACGATTACCTAGTTCAAGAGGACCCACGATGTCGTGAGGGTAGATTTCGACAGTCGCTCATGATGATTCTAAGGGGCGTGCAATAAGGCAGGGACCTTATTCCTTAGAATCCCTTAGTCTCCCACAAGTTCACCTAGCAGAGTATTGACTCCAG
>JASDQU010100043.1:48173-107407 GCA_032191745.1 Picea mariana | reverse complement strand
CATTTGATTAGATGATATGATGTGGACATGTTCTAACATGATTTGTTGATGATGCAGGCCGACGATATCTTGTCGATCGGACTCACATATGGAGTAAAGGGGTCACACATGACTACCAGAGAGGTTGAGGGAGAGGTGTGGTCAGCAGCCCTGCCACAGCCTAATAGCACTCTTGCCGTGGCTCGAACTGTAGGTTAACGATTACCTAGTTCAAGAGGACCCACGATGTCGTGAGGGTAGATTTCGACAGTCGCTCATGATGATTCTAAGGGGCGTGCAATAAGGCAGGGACCTTATTCCTTAGAATCCCTTAGTCTCCCACAAGTTCACCTGGCAGAGTATTGACTCCAGGGGTTATTGATGTCTACCAATCAGTCAAGAGGTGAGTGGCACCCTTGGAGCACGTGGTGCGTCTTGAAGGGCACGTTGCGAAAAAGAAACAAAAGAGGCGAGTGGCACCCTTGGAGCACATGGTGCATCCTGAAGAGCACATCACGCAAAAGAAAAAAAAGAGGCGAGTTGCACCCTTGGAACACGTAGTGCATCCTGAAGGGCACGTCACATTGATGATTATAAAGGAATGAACCTAGATGCCCCTAAGACAATTATCTCTTTAAGAAATTTAAAACAACTTCCCTAATTAAAATGTCTCCCAGTTTAGAATCTAAGTCCTAAGTCTAAAAAACTTCGCTAGGGGTAAAATTTCGTCTACCTTTATAAAAGAAAAAGAAAAAAGGAAATAAATATATATATATAAATATATATATATATATATATATATATATATATATAATAAAATAATAAAATTTAAAACCCCTTAAGTAATAATTGTGGGTGTTCATAAAAATTTTGGTAACATGAGGAGATTAAGAATTAAATAAAATGTGTGGATGTAAAACGTAAAGAGGTAATTAATTACTTTAACTTATGATAGTTTTAAAAAAAAAAGATACTAATTTATAATAAAAGGAAAGAGAGGTTAAATTGCAAAACTGTCTTTTCTAGCTCAAATAAAAAGGGGAAAGAGGGAAATATAAAATTTAGGAAACTAGGGTAGGGAGGTAACATAAAAAGGGAAAGAGGGGAACTTATGGTAAAAAGCAGGAGGTCAACTTAGTAAAGAATCTGCATTTAAGAACCTTCTAAATTGAACTAAATTAGCAACTTCATAATAGGGAAAGCCTTTAAAACCTGTAAGGGAATCTAGGGACAGCTAGGAATAATTTTAGGAGTAACTCTAGGTGGGTGAGGGAAATAAGACAATTAATAAATTAAAAGAAAATAATTATTGGTGGAAAGTGGGGAATGAATGACACTTGTACGAAGGAGAATTTTTAGAAGATTTTTGTTAAAACTTAAATTAAATGAGATTTAGGGAAAGAATGGAAGTTCTAAAACTCTATAAAAGAGAGGGAGGAGAAGGAAGGTGGGGGGGCGGTTGTTAGCGTAACGTTACGCTGTCGGATTAGTGACTTGACTGATTTACTTGTGGGAGTTGGGATTTCCCAGCTCGGAGAGGAGTGGTAGCTCAACCTTGCGAGGAGAGCTGGGAGCTAGACGTACCATATGGATAGTGTGTGGTCCCTTTGTGGCTCGGAGGGCTAAGGGGGAAGAAGAGTACCCCTAGCATTGGCTGGGAGGTACCGGTGAGGTCTCGATGGTCAGCGAGAGGGATTTGCACGGAGCGCGGGACGTCATTCGAAGCGGGCGAACAGGCAATAGTACGCTCCTTTATTTTGTAGAATATAATGCATTATGACTTATGTTTGGATCTGCATATTAATTTGTAAATAGATAGGATGTCTAGATTGATAGAGGACCCCCTTTTTCTTAGCCTAGCTGATTGTTTGGCTGGTTGATTTCCCGTGGCCTTCATCCCCGCATGTCGTGAGTGCCCTGTGTGTTGATTGACCTTGACCTTGTTACCCTTCGTCCCTAGCTCACCAATCCCCGACTGAGCACTCGACCAGGAGCCTGATCTACGGTCGTCGCCTTAGCGTTAAAAGACCTATGGATCTCAACGCCCTGCTTTTCTGTGCGAGGATGGTGATGTGAAGGCGAACCTTTAGCTGTCTCCCTCTGTTGATATCTAGACTGAGCGCTGACTTGCGTCCTCCGGTATGGCCTCTGCGTATGGTTTATCTTGTTTCCTTGTATTTTATGTTGTTGTGCCTTGATTGAAGAACCCTTGTGATCCCTCTGATGACTTACCCTCATGGCCCAGGTGTTCTCTTACTGTGGTCAACATTTTTTTTTATTGGTATTCTGAGATGTGAAGGGTTGTAATCTCCATTCTGTGGTTTTTTTTCCTTGATATATCTGCATTCATTTCAATATTATAGCTATGGGTTGATGTAAAATTTCAATTATGTACACATACCTACTTCTCTCCCATGAATACACAGGGAATTTCTCAAATGCACTATGTACCGAGAATCTGGGTAGTGTTTCTTGTTGTTGACAATAATATGTTGGACAGCGAATTACATGTATTGTAAACCAATTTTTAATATTCAGAGAACGATTGGTATTCAGAACGATTAAACAGTAAAAAATGATTTTATCTTTGTTAGCTTACTGATCGTTATCATCATGGGATAACGATAATTATTTTCCAAGGAATATGGTTTTTTTTATTCCTCACTGTGGATTTTTATTGAAAATTTACAACGACTTTATCCTTGTTGTTGCATATGATTGGGGATTTTTTTTTTTTTTACTACAAAATGAATAGATTTAATCTTAGCAAATGAAATTTGCGAGTACCACGGCTAGCTGGAATCTCATCTGAAGCAAGCACAGAAAACAACATCGAATTGGTGAACCTTCCGACTTTTTGAACCAGGGTTTTTATTGACCGTGAATTTTTTACTGGCAGCAGATTAATTTTAATAACGGATAGAGAGCTATCCTCTAAATTTCACAAACATTGTTGTATGTTGACATTGAATATCTATCTGGCAGTGATGGATAGTAATGGACGACATGCCACTAGCCTAATTTTGAACAACGAATTCATGTTGGGAATTATGGTTTGTCTCTTAACACATGCGGGCGATGATTCCTTGAATTCGGTGTGTAAGGTATTTATTCACGTCGAGCGGCAATAAAGATGGGTGTTATCATTAATGAATCAGAAAACTGAGCCTGGGTGTTTCCTTGAGAACAGAGCACACCCTTAGATAGATACAATGAATTGGGCGCCAGTCCGACCATCATTTGCCTTTGCGCTAGAGAAAAAAAAAAAAAGTAAATATGTGTATAACAATATATTTTTCCCTTGGGTGTTGCTCAACAAATGTGGGATGGTTGATGGTAATGGCTGGGATTCGAATCTACCTTCCACGAGGCTGCTAAGGATTCGAATCTATCGGATTCATGCAGCCTAGATAGAAATTTGTGCTAGATTTTTCTTAATCACTGGAGCGTTCATTTTACTGTTAGATGGGGTTCCGTTTTGGCAAGTCTAGATTTTTTTCTTTTACAGTGAAAATTCTCTCGGGTATCCAATTAAAATTTCTTTTTAAACCTAATTATATAAATTTTCCATTAAAACTACCCTGCGCCTACTTGATTGGTTAAGTCAATTAGTGTGCTTTTAATTATCTCAATCCTAGTGGATTCAAAACTCTGTAATATTAGAGTTCTGGAAGGAATGCGAAGGGGTTCCAGGTTTTTATCTCCAGCTTGACTAATTTGGTGTTGCAATAGTATTTTCCCAGGTATTTGACCCAAAATGCACCCTACTTAAATGATGAACGATGATAGCTACATCTTGGTAAGCAGAACAACATGTTAAGCAATTTAAGAAAAAAAGGCAGACACTTGTCTCCTTCTTTCATTTCGGGAATCCAGAAAATGGAATCCATAACCTTTAACCAGCATAATAAACTCACTTTTATCTTTAAACCGACTGAACTAACCTTTTAATGAAAACTTTTGAAAACTCTTCAGATTACTTATTGATAGCGTTGAGCAATGAAAGTCTGTCCTTCCAATTTAGTGACTGTCAACTTTCTTTTTTTTTAGGGGTAGCGATTATTCTAAAAATCGAATCTTAAAGTAATGATCAGGGAGAGTTGTTCTATCATAAGTCCAGTTTGTCTTTGGGATGCAATAAACTACCCTTGCACTAATTTATAGGATAGTATTAAGCTATGTCTAATTATAAGTGAGCATTGTAATAGAATCAAGTTGAAGGGACTCTTTTTAAAGTCCTTGAAATCTTATAGGTAGTATAATTTTCTTTTTATAAAAGATATTGGGATAGGTGTTGGAAGGAGAATTTTTTTTTCTGTTGCTCCAAATTTGATTTACTCAAATTTTGTAGTTATGTCGTACATTTAGCCGATCTATCATTGGATCCCTTAGGACATTGATCCTTCGAACGCACCCTTGGGTGTCATTCTTTGTACTCGTTAATTTTCTTGAATCTATCTTTTTAAGTTGTTCTTTGCTTGCGTCTTGTACGTCATCATGTGCGACGCAAAACTTAATGTTTCCTTTACCCTTGTACACCCGCACCCACAAGAAAAAGAAAAATTTTGCACTTGTTACGAGAGGTGGTCATCGTAACCACAAGAGGGTTGTCACATTAGGTAGCTAGGAATATCTCTGCTGGAAACTCAAGGGAACTCACTACTAGAAAAATCATCATCATAAACAAAAATAAACACTTATTGATACAATGCATCTCACCTAGGAGTTCACTCTTCAGGCCTGACAACTTGGCTCTTCAATTTCCATCTCCAAAATGTTCCAAAATTTCTCCATCATGCTCCAGAATTCGCCCAACCTTATCGTTCCATCTCCCAAGCTCTTCTCCCTTCTCTTCTTGTTGTTATTTACTTAATTGAATGTGAAAAACTGATTATTCCTACCCATACGAATTTCCTCTCCTTTCACAAGATAGTTGACTACTCATTCTTCCCAATGTTGATTGTACTTCATCCCCATGCTCTCCAATAACTATGGTATGTGACTCTCACACCCACCCTATGATATGTATTAAATGATTGGGCTCTCATACACTCAACCATAAAATAGAAGTTTTCCCCAGATGATAATAAAATTTAGAAATGTGGGTTTGAATTAATACCCATAAAGTATTTCCCCTTGGACCCCTCTTAGAACTCTCTAGGAATTCCCCATCTCTTATGGATTAATCATATCCCATATCTGTCTATATCCCAAAAGTTGGTATTACATTATATTTATTTACAATTTAGGAAATATATTTTGCATTTACATTGCTTGGCCATGGCCACATTTATATCTACATTATGCATTAATTAAACCGGGGATTATAGTGGGGATGTACAGGTATTTATGCTCATAATAATTTGATCTCATTCAAAAATATTTGGGATAAATTTATATAGGAAGAGACAAGGTTACAATTCACTTCAATGAAGGAAATTGAAGTACAAGACTTTTCCCGTTTCAAGAGGATAAGGAAGGGATACAAGAAACAAGTACCCAAGAAGGGTATAGAAGATGAATCAATTTCGTCAAAACAAGATACAAAGGATTTAAGTCACATGAAATGTTTAATGTGTCACTAGAAGTGACAGTATGCCAACCAATGTCCAAAGAAGAAGAAAGGGAAGGACAAGCAATGGAAAAATATTGCAGGAAAAAACAATCTTTGCATTTCTTGCAACTCGAATCTATAGGGACCAACAACATGAATCCATTTGGACACAACATGGGTTCAACCTCTAATTATGACCTTGCAAACATCAAACTCAGACAAGAAATGTAGATATACATTATGTGGCTAGAAGAAATCGAGTTAGTGGTCCCTATAGACTACAAGCATAGCCATATTTGTGTTGAGAGAACCAAGGAAAGGATGCCTTCTTACCTTATACTTAATCTTGTTGGAAGTTGAGATGGATTACTTAGACACAAATTGCACAAGAGAATGTTGGAGTTCCTAAAACTTTAGTTATGTAAAGTGTTCATCCTATGATATTTATCAACCAAGTTGCATTGGCTTGTTCTATTGGTGAGCCTTCTAGTTTTGTAGAACATGTTTTAAGTCATTCTAGGATGGAGGAAAGTGATGTTTGGGATATAGTTCCATAACCTTTTGTGGGATCAATTATTGATTCCAACATTGCAATAGACTTGGATCTGTAGGTTGTAGGTATAATTGATGTACATGTGGGAAAAACCACTTTCCTCGCAAAGAGGGGGTGTTCTTTTGGTTTCTTTGAATAAGTTTCACCTAGCTAGAGTGATTCATGTGATGTGGAGGGAATGTGGTACTCTATCCACTTTTTGTATTTTGTTTGACTCACATTTGGAGAGCCTAGTGGGTTTATGTTTACCTTGGGATTTGTGCTAGAGATGTGCACTACTTGATGTGGTTGTTGGAACACATGTGGAAATTTCACATCTTCTATAGGAACCTAATTATTGAGGACCATTGATTCTTAAGACATGTGGAGTAAGCACCTTGGAGGAGGGAATTATTCACTCGGGGGTTGGGTATGAATCCCTAGGAGAATTGGATCAACCTTGCACATATGTAGAGGAAGAATGCTCGAGTTGAGAAGCCATTGTTAGAGGATGAACTATCTTTTTTAGAGGATGAACTATGTGACATTCATGCTTAGTGTAGTTCTCCTCTTGGGTTTTTTTTTCAACTTAGCCTAGGGTTTACTTGTAGGCATGGTCCATGTATTATTTTTGGCCCCCATCACCTAATCATATATAAATGGAGGAGAGTTTTTTTGTTAGTACTTGTATTGTGTCTTATAGATGTGATATTTGGTGTGAAGCTAGTTATTCGGGGATCTTGGAAGAACAATGATTTACATTCGTAACAAGGATAGTGTTTGTGAGAGGCATGCACTAAGGTTTCTTGGCTTGTGTGATGCAAGTGAAGAGTAAGTCTTATGAGATGCAAGTGTGTCAAAGGGTTAGATAGTTGGCGTGATGATAACTTGTTTTTGAACTCTTGGAGAGGATACTATAGGTTGGTGGGATACCTTGCTAGGATTTTTTGTTATTGGCTATGGTTTGTAATAATTGTGGATACCTTAGATAGGGTTAGGGAATATTTGGAGAAGTCCTTTATTAGGATAAATCAAAATGACTTGATGTATTTTCTTTGGAAAATCCAAAGTACTTCATTTTATCTTCATATTGAAATAACGAGGAGTTACACCATTTATAACATAAATTCTCTTATCACATGTTTGATTTTTAGATATGGTTTTCATGTATTTTAAGCAAGTTTCATGGTTTTTTTGATATATTGATTTATTGGCACAGCCAATGATGAAATGTTGAGTTATGAATTTTCAAATGGAAAGAAAGAAAACTAATATTTTATTGTATTTTCGACTTATCTCCTTGTAGGTTTACTCAAATTTCAAGTGTAGGCATTCGTTGGATGTGGAATTTATTTTTTCATCCAATGAGTACCCACTCTGCATACTTTTGATAAAATCATAGTGATATAAAATGGAAATACATGAAAAACACTTTTATTCAAGAAACACATATTTCATGTATTCACACTTTATCTCATAGTGGGTTTGTTAAAACTATGCAGAGTGGGTACTCATTGGATGCAAAATTAAATTATGCATCCAACGAGTGACTACACTTAAAATTTGAGTAAACCTATAAGGAGAGAAGTCAAAAATACGATAAAAAAAAGATAGTTTTCTTTTTTTCCCTTCAAAACTATTTACCCTTATGGTTGACATCATCATATTAAATATTATTGATTCTTTTAAAGTTGATGTTGATAGCACAAGTTTTTTCTTGAGGCTCATTTATGACCTCAAAATTTCTCTAATGGGAGCACTTGAAAATTCATTTAGGTAAGTATTCCTTCTAAGAGAATTGCCAACCATGTTGCATTGACTTATTCCATTGGCGGGCCTTCTAGTTTTATATAATAGGTGTGGATTGATTCCATGATGGAGGAAAGTGATATTTGGAAGAAAATTCTAGAAAAGATTTTGGGATCAATGATTGATTATTATACTACAACAAATTTGGATTTCTAGGTTGCAAGTATAGTTGAGGTACTTTGGAAGAAGACTAGTGTTGGAGAAAACATTTTCCTCACAAAGAGGGACTATTAGATTTTAGTTGCTTTGAAAGTGTTGTCACCTAGCTACATGAGCATGTCATGTGATGTGGAGGGATTGTGGCCCCCTAGCCATTTTTTTGTATTTAGGTTAAGTTACATTTAAAGAGCTTAGTGAATGTGGTACTTTGCACACGTGGCCATTGACATATTTTACGAGGGCATACTTTTTGAGTAAGACATGTGATTAATACATGTGGAATAACCAATTTGGAGGAGGGAATTATGCACTTAGAGGTTGGGCATATAGCCCTAGGAGCATTGGAGAAACCTTGCACATATGTTGAGGAGGAATGCTTGATTTGAGGAGCCATTATTGGAGGATGCACCATCTTTCTTAGAGGAACATTGGACACGTGGACACCTAGACTTGGAGATCACTCCACCTTAGGGTTTGTATAAACCCTATTGCTCCATGTGTCATTCTTACTTAATGTAATGCTCCACTTAGGGATTTGTTTTCAACTTAGCCTAGGGTTTATTTGTGGACCTGGCCCATGTATTATTATTGGCCTCCCTCACCTAATCATATATAAAATTAGGAAAGTGTATTTTTCAATGCTTGTGTTGGGTCTTAGACATATGATAAGTAGTGTGATGCTAGTTATTGAAGGATCTTGGAAGAACACCTATTTACTCTTGTAACATGGATAGTGTTTGTGAGAAGCATGTATTAGGATTCTGATCTGGATTGATGAGGGAATGAAATCAAACATAGAAATAGGACAGAAAAATAGAGATACTATAATACTCAATATCTATTAAATAATGAAATATGCATATACTATAAAAGAAAATACATAGTGAAATGAACTTGCTATAATGGTGGTATCTTATCTCTGAGAAGAGATGTGATGAATACACACATTCACAAGGATATGATTACAATGATGCTCCAAAGGCCTTTTTAACATAAAGCACAAATGAGAAAACCCTAACCCGAGAGATGAAACGACAAAAAGTTTGTGGGCCCCTATGGGGGTAGTTGATACATTAACTTCCCTGGGGTGGAACATTTGCATACAATCTCTGTTTGGGGTGATCGATATCTTGTCGGAAAGGTATAACTGAGGATTACACATTTTGTTTGAACTAGAATCTTTTGTTACCAAAATTATAGTCACTGTCGAGTTAAAAAAATGTCATTTAGAGCTTCAAAATGGCCCCGGAAGTTTGGGACCTGAAAAATTGTAGAAAAACTACCAAGATGGAAACTGTATTTTGATCTAGTGGAATAGGTAGGAATCCATTGATGTCCACCTAGATCATTCCTCCCCCCTTAAGAATTAATGGTCTCCATTGTTTTGATTTCCCCCATCAAATGGGGAAAATTATGTTGAACTTGATGCTTGGTGAGCCACTTGCCTTGGTGCAGTAGTTGCCATGCTTTGACAACCCGAAAGAGTTGGATCTTCTATTGGTGGGTTCCCTTAACCTGTGTGTCCATGATCTGATAAATTATTTCATGTTCCATGTATTCAGGGTTGATCTCTATAGGTGACATTTTCTCTTCCACTTCCGATGTGTCCAATAGTGGTGGAAAATATAGTTTAAGGAGGCCCACATTGAATACTAAGTACAATCCAGGGAAGGGGGGAATACTTAACTCAAAATTTTTATCACCCTTAGCCTTGGTGATGGTGTAAGGTCCATAGAAAAGTGGACATAGTTTACAATGGGGTTCGATAAGGTGCTCTTTCTGCAAATGCAACCAAACCTTGTCTCACACCTGAAACTTGTGGGGAACCCGGTGTTGGTCATGGAATTGCTTGTACTTAGAATTGGATTTATCTAAAATATCATGGACCTGATAGTAGATGTGTTGAATATGTTCAATGAATATGGTGGCCTTGTCAACCTCAAATTGAGCATGGGAATATTCTTCCTCTGTGGATGCAAGGGGTAGTGCTACTTCAATGGGGCCAAATGGTTTAAATCTGAAGTGCACCTGAAAAGGGTTTTGGTCAGTCGATCTATGCAGGGATTTGTTCTAGCTATGTTGGATATAAGGAAGTCTCTCATCCCATGTGTGTGGATTCTTGGAGTGTACATGTGAAATATATGCATGATCATCCTATTGACAACCTTTGTCTTTCCATCAGTCCAAGGGTGGAAGGTAGTGGATTTGGTGAGCTTGGTGTCCAACAACGACTAGAGGTTCAACCATAATTTTCTCAAGAATATATTGTCCAAATATGATATGATGGTTTGTTGTAGGCCGAAGTGTACCCATCCACACTTGAAGAAGATATTGGAAGTGCTCTCGATTGTGATACTCTTCTTGTAGGTGATCAAAATGGTCATCTTAGAGAATTGATCAACAACAAAAATTACACATTCATTTCCATGCTTAGTGGAGGGGAGACCTGACATGTAGTCCATCGACATGGATTCCCAAGGCTCATCGAGAGTAGGAAAAGGAGTGTATATTCCTTTTTTTTAATGGATATATTTGAAATTGAGAAGGAAATATAAAATATGATATACTTACTAACATATTCTTGAAGCTTCAACCAATAGAAATACTTTTGTAGTACTACCACTATCTTCTCCACACCAAAGTGTTCCACCACCCGACTGTAGTAGGATTCCCAAATCAACTTTTCATGATTGCTTGAAGGAACACAAATATGACCCATATGGCATAGAAATCCATCCTAAATATGGAATTCAATAATGGTTCTTCCTATTCCCAAAATCTAGTAGGTTGTAGTGAAGTCGGGATCACTGTCATAGAGTTGGGACCACCCGAAGGTCTCATGCCCACAAGATTCAAGCACCATGGTTAGTGCTACAACTAGAGGTCAACTAAGGAATTCAACGATGTGATTGGGGCTCCATTTCTTATACTTAATATTGATTTGAAACTGTTGCAAGTATGTGGACCACTTTTGATGGCGTTTATTCTATAATTTTCCTTTTGTCTGCATGAACTGCACAGGATTGTGATCTATATGGATTACTGTCTCCTTCCCTAGAATGGAATTCTTCCATTGGTGGTAGGCTCGTATGATGGGATATATTTCTTTGTCATAGGTGGAGTACTTACGAATGACATCTGACAGTGTCTCGCTATGACAGGTCACTAGATGATCATGTTGAGTGAGAACTATACCAAAAACATAATCAGAAGCATCTATCTCAATATCAAATGGTTGTTGCAGATTAGGTAAGGCGAGCACTGAGGTTAATCATAAGCAATGTTTCATATTATCAAAGGCTTTCTGTTGTGATCTGCCCCATACAATTTTATCTTTGTAACCACCCTTGGTAACTTGGATAAGAGCCCATGTGATATGGGAGAACCCCAACACGAACCTATGATAAAAGTTGTCAAGGCCTAAGAAGATTCGAAGCTCGGTTAGTGTTATCAGGGTTTTTCAGTCATGAAGGACTTGGATATTAGTAGGATCGACGTGCACACCATGATCATATACAATGTATCTAAGGTATTGGACCATGTTCATGCTGAAGGATCATTTCTCTAAGTTAGCATATAGCTTGTGTTTCCATAGAATGTGGAGGACTTGATGAATGTGTTTCAAGTGTTATGTCGAACTCTTGTTGAAGATGAGCATGTCATATGTACATAAAACCAAAATGGAATTGGTGAAGGGCTACAATATATCATCCATCAATCTCATGAAAGTTGTTGGGGCATTCGTCAAACCAAAGGGAATGACCAACCACTAGAAAATACCTTCTGTAGACTTGAAATAAGTATTCCAAATGTCAATCTATTCTATGGGGAGCTGGTGGTAGCCATATTTTAGATCAATATTACTAAATTATTCATCTCCCTTGAGTTGGTCAAGAAGATCGTCAATTCAAGGAATTGGGTACCAGTTCCTGACTGTGATTTTGTTCATAGCTATGTAAACAATACAAAGTCGTCAGGTCTCATGTAATCACTACAAGATGTCCACAAAATCGATTTCTATTTGGATTTACCTATGTAGTCCCCCACGGTATTTTAGAACCATATTCCACTCAGAGTTTCTAATACCCATCTTGGTGCACAATTTATGGAAGGTATTTGTGAACTACAACATTGTTTGGTCCCTCTCCTGACACAGTGTGGTCCATCTCAAGTATTGGTCACCGTAGTTTCCAACATGGTAATATTATTCCTTGATGAAATTCATAAAAGAGTCCCAAGTGGGCTCATCCCCAAATATTCTAGACTCCTCTTTGGATTTTTTCTCACAGTAAGTCTCCCACTAATGTTTGACATGTGGGACAACTTTGAGGAGTGCAAAGGTGATCATTTCCTTATTGGAAAAGTTGTGAATAGAGAAATAACCTTCTAGTATATTTAACCATTTTTCCAAAGCATCCGCATAAATTTGACCTTAAAATATGGGAATATAAAAATTAACTTGTACCTTGAAGGGGGAAGCACATCCAAATTGATCGATTGAAAAATATGCATCTGTTGTTTTTAGCAGTCGTCGAAGGGTTTGGGAAAAATTATCCATCATCTTATTCCTCTGTTGCATGAGGAATTCTGCGAGCAACAACTTAACAGGATCTCCTACTACCTCTTCTATCTTTTCCTCCACCATGGGTGGTCGTTGGGGTTAGCGAGGATGGTATTCCAAAGGCTCGACTAGTTTTATTCCTAATTCCTTATACTCTGACCTCGTTGGGTACATGCATAGAGAAATAGATAAAGAGAAAACCACTGTGATAACATTGATCTGGATTTATGAGGGAACAAAATGAAACACAGAAATATGGAAAAAACACAGATATATAGTAATACTCAATTTCTATTAAATAATGAAATATGACAATATTATAAAAGAAAAAACAGAGTGAAATGAATTTTCTATAATGGTGGTAGATTATATATGAGAAGAGATGTGACAGATACGTGCATTCGGAAGGAGATGATTACAATAAGGTTACAAAGGCCTTTTTGAAATAAATAACGAATGAGAAAAACTTAAACATCCAAAACCCTAACCCAAGGAGATGAAACACCAAAAGGTTTGTGGGCCACGATGGCGGTAATTGATATGTCAACTTCCCGGTGGTGCAAATTTTTCATACAATCTCCATTTGGGTTTCCTGGTACCTCATCGGAAAGGTCTAGTCAAGGAGTACACATTATGTTCACCCTAGAATCTACCTTTAGCTAGATGCCAAGCCTGTCGATCCAAAAAAACATCGTTTAGGGCCTCAAAACAACCCCGAAAGTTTGGGACCCGGAAAACTATAGAAAAACTACCAAGATGGAAATTGTATTTTGAGCTAGTGGAATAGGTGGGCAACCATCGATGTCCACCTGTATCAGGTTCCTTATCTTGTGTGATATAAGTGAAGAGTCAAGCTTGTGAGAAGTGAGCATGGATCTACAGGTTGGATAATTGGTGCAATGCTATCTTATTTTTGAGCCCTTAGAGAGGTTAGTATCAATTGGTGGGATTCCATGCTAGGCCTTGTTGTTTTTGGTTAGGGTTTGCAACAACTGTGGATTCCCTAACTAGGGTTTGGAAATCTTTGGAGAAGTGCTCACTTGGGATAAATCATAAGGAATTAATGTACCATCTTTGAAAAAGACGAGGTATTGTGATTTATGTTCATATTGTGATAATAAAGATTTTTACCATTGTTGTCTTAAATACTCTTGTTGGAAATATAATTTTCATGTGTTTTGAACAAGTTTCGTGGTTTTTTTGATACATTTATTTATTGGGACAACAAGGTTGAAATGTTGAGTGATTTGGCATGCCTTGATGAAATTTCAAATCTGAAATGTCTTCCTATAGTTACGTTGTTAGTGAATTTAGTTTTCATATTTTCATACTTGATTAGATCGGGCTCTAAGGGATTTTGCATTGATCTAGTGTTGAAGTATTTTGCAATGTTTATCTACTTGAAATTGTCTATACTAGTGGTGGACAAATGAGAAATATTTACAAGTGTATTCTAAATATTTTAGCTCAACCCTAAGGTTGAATGTTATATGTAATAAATTCCTGACCTTGTTGAAGTGAGGTGGAATTTCAGATTCCACAATTTTTCATAATTTCTATTGGTTGAAAAACAGTTGAATCCTTATGACCTTGATGGGCCTCTTGAACATAGCCTAATTCATGTCTTCATTCAATTCATTGGAGAAGCTCATTCTCAAGGATTTCACCGAGATGAACATATGTAGATGATAATATTCAAGAAAAAGTAAAAGAAGAAAAATAAGAATAAGTCTTATAGTTGAAATACACTTTGGTCCCAAAGATTTGGGAAAAAATCTCCCCAAGGGGGACAACATGTTGTGTATTTGAACAAGGTAAGTTTCTCCCTTTCTTACGCTCTGCTCAAAGGAGGTATTTTCCCTTGATTACTTCCCCTCAAAGCACTACCTAGAAGGAAGGTGAGTTCCTACCATTGATTCTCCCTTCAAAGAGCTTTGTGAAGGGTCATTTTAGGTGGGAAATAATATATTTCCCACCCAATATTATCCTTAATTTCCCCACAAAAGTGTTTTGGGGTAATCAGTAAAGGGTTCCTCTGAATTAGAAAATGATAGACATGAAACTATATCAAATAGCTCTACCTTTGTCTAACTTGGGTGGGCCTTGCTATGACAACATTTTTACGCATCCAAATAAGTATATATTTATTATCTATTTTGTATTAAATCGCATAGTTTTGTAATGATATTTTGTACAAGGTCACTAATGTTAAACACCACCAATTGCCTCATAAATAAGGGCCTTACCCTCCTCTCATAATCAATCATTATATTATCAATCAACTATTTTACATTTTTTTGAATATCCATTATTCAATATTTGTAGGTGCAATCCACACTTAGGAGTGTAGGTGCCCCACTCCTTCATTATCATCTCTTATTTATTGTTTCTTAATTTGGTTGTTTTCATTGTTGCAACAATAGTCCATTTCAAGGAGAGAAACTACATACTTTTGATGAAAGAACCTAGAATTTAGCTTCACATCAATTTTTAGAAATAACCATCCACTAGAAAAATAGCTACAACTTTCCTTGGCTATTTAATTAAAAACTCATAAAATATTAGAGAAATAAAATGCCAAATGTGTTTTTCCTTCATTAGATGTCAAAAGTTTGAAATTTATCTTCATATTCAAAGGTTTTGTATTTTAACCATTTCATATTTAAAATGTAATATTATCAACAAACATTTTTCACATTGATTTTGACATTAGGTTGCTAGGAAATTGTTTTTACAAAAACATGAAAAAAGTTAGCCATCTTATGAAGGTGTTATCCAATATATCTTTCAACATGCTCTAGAATAACACTTGGTTTTAATATTTTAAATCCACATAATATCACCTCTAACAATTTATGTGCATTTAATTATTMCAGTTGTATTTGTTCTCTCTTTTAATTTCAATATAATTTTGTATATTTGAAGATGTTATAATGTCCATTTTGCTTGATTACTTTAATATAAACATCATCTTAAGAAGGTTATTACATTGATGTTTGGTTTATATATTTCCTCTTTGCTTCAATTTGTTGGCTTCATCCTATGGTTCTATTGCTACTTAAACTCTCGCAAGGGGGAAGTCCTGCCCTATGGGGGAGAGCTTGGGGCAACAGACATGCAATCCCACAGTCACCTAAGTGGCCTTGCCTCTACTCTTCTAGGTTAAGGTTTCTAAAATAAGGAGGGTTTTCATACATGGTCAAACTAGGTCCTATCATTGTATATGATGAGTGACAACAAGGACTTAGTTTGACTAGGGTTGACTTCAATACAAACTAAAGAGGGAAACAAAGCATTCTTCGATTATGTCACTTGCTTGAAAGAATATATCACTTCAATGGAACATTTATCATTAATCAATTACAATGTAATATATTCACTTTGTTATTTGCAATGGTACAAAGGCATACATATCAACACATCTCCCTCTCAGAGTTGTCACCTGTGGACTATCTGAACAGAAACAAGAATTATGCAACCAATTATAGCAGCTATGTGTCTCAAAGATGATCTCCTTCTCTTCAGATCCAAAGATATGATACCATGTCAATTTTCACATGCAACTTGATGTGACCAATTTTCAGATATGAAAATTTATTCCTAGTGATCTAACAGTAAAACCTTAGTTGTTATCACTGAACAATTTTACACTGAAAATTATTGACTGAAATTATAAGAAGAAGAAACACAAAATATCAAAGATGAATCATCAACACATATGAGAGACAATATTTATGTTTTGTAATCTTATCAAATTCATAAATCAGATGGGGAAAACCAACCCTCCCATCCAATACAAATTCACCAAATCCTAAGGATAACCTTGTCCTCCAATAACAATACAAATAAGAAAACCAAACGTCAACAAATATCCTGGAAATTCCCTATGCCAACAAATATGATGCAGACCACCTGTATGACATGATGATGTCACCCACACTACTACTGATGTCGACCTATACATACCTACTCCTGCCTAGAAACATGTGTACAGTTGTATGTGATTCACCTTACTTCAACCTGCGTACATACATGGTTGTGCCCATTCCAACCCACGTATACTTGATTAATCTTACTACAACCATTGTACATACATGGTTGTTCCCACTCCAACCCACGTATACTTGATTCATCTTACTACAACCCACGTACATATGCAACTTTTCCCATTGCAAACCATGTACATACAAAATTGTGCCCACTGCAACTAGAGTACATGCACAAATACATGTACTGACACCTCTGTATGATTCATTCCACTCATACAATTGCTTCCCTACACCAGATTTTCTAGATTTACAAGCATTCCCTTGCTGAAATCACCAATCTCTTTTTCACAAGTGTAGACTCACTTATACCAACTCCATCATGTCGCCACACACTCTACACAATATGAATTGTCACAATGACCTATCTCCTTTATATACAAGTTTTATGGGTCATCATAGAAGGCCCTCCACAAGTCAACATCAAACTAGACTTACATGTGTGTGTGAAGCCTCATCACAAAACCACAAATCCCATCACCAAACCCATGAAAACCTGACTTCATTCCAATGGTGGTTTTCACCAAAGGAAGAGTGTAATGTGGTGCCTAGACGATTCAGTCAACATGCCCAACACCTAGGGCACATGAGAATACATTCCCGAAGCTACAAAAAATCAACAATAAATACTTTAATTTTGTTATAGTTAGAGTTAGTAGTGTTAATAGGATGTTCAAGAGAGCGAGAAGATTGATTTTAAAAACTGCTTTTACCATAAGAACACTCTTATATCAGTGCCATGACCCTCTAGGGCTTATGGAGTCTCAAATGCATTAGCTCGATTATTGATCTAGGTGAAACTAAAGAGGTAGAGTCTAAACCCTAAGGTGCAAGCACATTTTGGAATTGGGATTTATACTTTGAGGAAGAAGGTACCTAGGGTGCAAGCACATTTGGGCCCTAGATGTCATTTTTCCCTTCTTATAGCTTCACTTAGGTCAGGGATCAAATTATAGGGTTAAAAACCTAAAGTGAAATCACTTTTGGGACTTAGAATTTTAACCTTAGCAAGGATTCTTCACAAACTTGGAAAAATAAAACTTTTTGAGGAAGAGATCACATATATCTTCCTCTTAGGGTTTCAACAAAACAAGAATAATGGAAACAATATAGAAATTTAACCATTAGCATTAGCAAGACAAGATAAAATTGCACAAAATTACTTACTTCGTCCAAGTACCAAGAGAATTCAAACCCTAATTGTACAAATTATCCATCCAAATGAGAAAGACATCAACTAAGTAACTCCTCCAAGACTAGCACATGAGAGAAAAGAGCCCAAGAGGGTTGAAATAGAAAACATTTTAGAAGTGTTCCTCAGACGTGTGAGGTGAAAAGTGTTTAGAAAAATGAATAATAGCACTAGCCTTTATATATGAGGCTAGGCCTAGCACTTTGTCAACATAATATGTCAAAATTAAAATATAAGTGGGGTTGACCCCTCATTCAACCTCCTAAAAAAGATAAAATGCAAATAATACATCATAAGTAACACATGTGTGGTGATGTCAAGCCTACCAAGGATAAGGGAGGGATTCTCAAGGCCACGTGGAATCATCCCAAGGTGGAGTGATGGAAATGGCATGTCTCCTCACCCATGGTCATGCCAAATCACAATTGGTACCCCAATTGTCTATTCAACCCTAGAAGATGACGTCATCATCAAATGGAGGCCAAAGCCTAGGATCCAGACTGTTGCATATAGAGAAATGGAGATGTCATCTCATCTTTGAGTGATATATGGATATTTTATCCTACAATGTCCTTGATCCAGTGAATAATAATCCATGGAGTACTCTTCCTAACATGTGGGTTTTCATCCCATCTATGTGTCATCATGACCAAATCTACTCAAACCAAGCCCATATGTCCATCGTCCAAGGTTATGAGGATGTGAGAGCTCATGTTAGAAGGTGGAAAGTCACTATGTGACTCACTGCTCTCCATCACACATTCCAAAGTCCTGCAATAAGGGCACAACATCCTAGGTGAAATCCCAGGACATCCCTCAAAGAACCATGTCAGGGCCAACCAAAACAAAGTAGAGTATAATACCAAGTAAACCAATGCTTATAAGATATATTAGTCCTTAAATCATGAAAAGTAAGCTATTACTTAAGATATAATCCATGGAAAAAAATTACCTTAGTATCCCCTTCAAGCATCACACCAACCCAAATATTCATCTGAGTTGGAAAGTTTGAATATGGGAGGGCCTCCATCTAGCCCTATTAGGTGTTCCAACCAAGATAGGAAATAAAAGACCCGTGTAGAGGGATTTCTATTTGGATTTACCTATGTAGTCCCCCACGGTATTTTAGAGACATATTCCACTCAGAGTTTCTAATACCCATATAATTGGTGCACAATTTATGGAAGGTATTTGTGAACTACAACATTGTTTGGTCCCTCTCCTGACACAGTGTGGTCCATCTCAAGTATTGGTCACCGTAGTTTCCAACATGGTAATATTATTCCTTGATGAAATTCTTAAAAGAGTCCCAAGTGGGCTCATCCCCAAATATTCCAGACTCCTCTTTGGATTTTTTCTCACAGTAAGTCTCCCACTAATGTTTGAAATGTGGGACAACTTTAAGGAGTGCAAAGGTGATCGTTTCCTTATTGGAAAAGTTGTGAATAGAGAAATAACCTTCTAGTAAATTTAACCATTTTTCCAAAGCATCCGCATAAATTTGACCTTAAACTATGGGAATATCAAAATTAACTTGTACCTTGAAGGGGGAAGCACATCCAAATTGATCGATTGAAAAATATGCATCTGTTGTTTTTAGCAGTCGTCGAAGGGTTTGGGAAAAATTATCCATCATCTTATTCCTTTGTTGCATGAGGAATTCTGCATGCAACAACTTAACAGGATCTCCTACTACCTCTTCTCTCTTTTCCTCCACCATGGGTGGTCATTGGGGTTGGCGAGGATGGCATTCCAAAGGCTTGACTAGTTTGAGTCCTAATTCCTTATACTCTGACCTCGTTGGGTACATGCATAGAGAAATAGATAAAGAGAAAACCACTCTGATAACATTGATTTGGATTTATGAGGGAACGAAATGAAACACAGAAATATGGAAAAAACACAGATATATAGTAATACTCAATTTCTATTAAATAATGAAATATGACAATATTATAAAAGAAAAAACTGAGTGAAATGAATTTTCTATAATGGTGGTATATTATCTATGAGAAGAGATGTGACAGATACGTGCATTCGGAAGGAGATGATTACAATAAGGTTACAAAGGCCTTTTTGAAATAAATAACGAATGATAAAAACTTAAACATCCAAAACCCTAACCCAAGGAGATGAAACACCAAAAGGTTTGTGGGCCGCAATGGCGGTAATTGATATGTCAACTTCCCGGTGGTGCAAATTTTTCATACAATCTCCATTTGGGTTTCCTGGTACCTCGTCAGAAAGGTCTAGTCAAGGTGTACACATTATGTTCACCCTAGAATCTACCTTTATCTAGATGCCAAGCCTGTCGATCCAAAAAAACATCGTTTAGGGCCTCAAAACAACCCCGAAAGTTTGGGACCCGGAAAACTGTAGAAAAACTACCAAGATGGAAATTGTATTTTGAGCTATTGGAATAGGTGGGCAACCATCGATGTCCACCTGTATCAGGTTCCTTATCTTGTGTGATATAAGTGAAGAGTCAAGCTTGTGAGAAGTGAGCATGGATCTACAAGTTGGATAATTGGTGCAATGCTATCTTATTTTTGAGCCCTTGGAGAGGTTAGTATCAATTGGTGAGATTCCATGCTAGGCTTTGTTGTTTTTGGTTAGGGTTTGCAACAACTGTGGATTCCCTAACTAGGGTTTGGAAATCTTTGGAGAAGTGCTCACTTGGGATAAATCATAAGGAATTAATGTACCGTCTTTGAAAAAGACGAGGTATTGTGCTTTATCTTCATATTGTGATAATAAAGATTTGTACCATTGTTGTCTTAAATACTCTTGTTGGAAATATAATTTTCACGTGTTTTGAACAAGTTTCATGGTTTTTTTGATACGTTGATTTATTGGGACAACAAGGTTGAAATGTTGAGTGATTTGGCATGCCTTGATGAAATTTCAAATCTGAAATGTCTTCCTATAGTTACATTGTTAGTGAATGTAGTTTTCATATTTTCATACTTGATTAGATCAGGCTCTAAGGGATTTTGCATTGATCTAGTGTTGAAGTATTTTGCAATGTTTATCTACTTGAAATTGTCTATACTAGTGGTGGACAAATGAGAAATATTTACTAGTGTATTCTAAATATTTTAGCTCAACCCTAAGGTTGAATGTTATATGTAATAAATTCTTGACCTTGTTGAAGTGAGGTGGAATTTCAGATTCCACAATTTTTCATAATTTCTATTGGTTGAAAAACTGTTGAATCCTTATGACCTTGATGGGCCTCTTGAACATAGCATAATTCATGTGTTCATTCAATTCATTGGAGAAGCTCATTCTCAAGCATTTCACCGAGATGAACATATGTAGATGATAATATTCAAGAAAAAGTAAAAGAAGAAAAATAAGAATAAGACGTATAGTTGAAATACACTTTGGTGCCAAAGATTTGGGGAAAAATATTCCCAAGGGGGACAACATGTTGTGTATTTGAACAAGGTAAGTTTCTCCCTTTCTTACGCTCTGCTCAAAGGAGGGATTTTCCCTTGATTACTTCCCCTCAAAGCACTACCTAGAAGGAAGGTGAGTTCCTACCATTGATTCTCCCTTCAAAGAGCTTTGTGAAGGGTCATTTTAGGTGGGAAATAATATCTTTCCCAYTCAATATTATCCTTAATTTCCCCACAAAAGTGTTTTGGGGTAATCAATAAAGGGTTCCTCTGAATTAGAAAATGATAGACATGAAACTATATCAAATAGCTCTACCTTTGTCTAACTTGGGTGGGCCTTGCTATGACAACATTTTTACGCATCCAAATAAGTATATATTTATTATCTATTTTGTATTCAATTGCATAGTTTTGTAATGATATTTTGTACAAGGTCACTAATGTTAAACACTACCAATTGCCTCATAAATAAGGGTCTTACCCTCCTCTCATAATCAATCATTATATTATCAATCAACTATTTTACATTTTTTTGAATATCCATTATTCAATATTTGTAGGTGCAATCCACACTTAGGAGTGTAGGTGCCCCACTCCTTCATTATCATCTCTTATTTATTGTTTCTTAATTTGGTTGTTTTCATTGTTGCAACAATAGTCCATTTCAAGGAGTGAGAAACTACATACTTTTGATGAAAGAACCTAKAATTTAGCTTCACAWCAATTTTTAGRAATAACCATCCACTWGAAAAATAGCTACAACTTTCCTTGGCTATTTAATTAAAAAYTCATAAAATATTAGAGAAATAAAATGCCAAATGTGTTTTTSCTTYRTTAGATGTCAAAAGTTTGAAATTTATCTTCATATTCAAAGGTTTTKTATTTTAACCATTTCATATTTAAAATGTAATATTATCAACAAACATTTTTCACATTGATTTTGACATTAGGTTGCTAGGAAATTGTTTTTACAAAAACATGAAACAAGTCAACCATCTTATGAAGGTGTTATCCAATATATGTTTCAACATGCTCTAGAATAACCCTTGGTTTTAATATTTTAAATCCACATAATATCACCTCTAACAATTTATGTGCATTAATTATTCCAGCTGTATTTGTTCTCTCTTTTAATTTCAATATAATTTTGTATATTTGAAGATGTTATAATGTCCATTTTGCTTGATTACTTTAATATAAAAATCATCTTAAGAAGGTTATTACATTGATGTTTGTTTTATATATTTCCTCTTTGCTTCAATTTCTTGGCTTCATCCTATGGTTCTATTGCTACTTAAACTCTCGCAAGGGGGAAGTCCTGCCCTATGGGGGAGAGCTTGGGGCAACAGACATGCAATCCCACAATCACCTCGGTGGCCTTGCCTCTACTCTTCTAGGTTAAGGTTTCTAAAATAAGGAGGTTTTTCATACATGGTCAAACCAGGTTCTATCATTGTATATGATGAGTGACAACAAGGACTTAGTTTGACTAGGGTTGACTTCAATACAAACTAAAGAGGGAAACAAAGCATTCTTGGGTTATGTCACTTGCTTGAAAGAATATATCACTTCAATGGAACATTTATCATTAATCAATTACAATGTAATATATTCACTTTGTTATTTGCAATGGTACAAAGGCATACATATCAACACATCTCCCTCTCAGAGTTGTCACCTGTGGACTATCTGAACAGAAACAAGAATTATGCAACCAATTATAGAAGCTATGTGTCTCAAAGATGATCCCCTTCTCTTCAGATCCAAAGATATGATACCATGTCAATTTTCACATGCAACTTGATGTGACCAATTTTCAGATATGAAAATTTATTCCTAGTGATCTAATAGTAAAACCTTAGTTGTTATCACTGAAAAAATTTACACTGAAAATTATTGACTGAAATTATAAGAAGAAGAAACACAAAATATCAAAGATGAATCATCAACACATATGAGAGACAATATTTATGTTTTGTAATCTTATCAAATTCATAAATCCTATTGGGAAAACCAACCCTCCCAGCCAATACAAATTCACCAAATCCTAAGGATAACCTTGTCCTCCAATAACAATACAAATAAGAAAACCAAAGGTCAACAAATATCCTAGAAATTCCCTATGCCAACAAATATGTTGCGGACCACTTGTATGACATGATGATGTCACCCGTACTACTACTGATGTCGACCTGTATATACCTACTTCTGCCTAGAAACATGTGTACAGTTGTACGTGATTCACCTTACTTCAACCTACGTACATACATGGTTGTGCCCATTCCAACCCACATATACTTGATTAATCTTACTACAACCCTTGTACATACATGGTTGTTCCCAGTCCAACCCATGTATACTTGATTCATCTTACTACAACCCACGTACATATGCAACTCTTCCCATTGCAAACTGTGTACATACAAAATTGTGCCCACTGCAACTAGCGTACATGCACAAATACATGTACTGACACCTCTGTATGATTCATTCCACTCGTACAATTGCTTCCCTACACCAGATTTTCCAGATTTACAAGCATTCCCTTTCTGAAATCACCAATCTCTTTGTCACAAGTGCAGACTCACTTATACCAACTCCATCATGTCTCCGCGCACTCTAAACAATATGAATTGTCACAATGACCTATCTCCTTTATATACAAGTTTTATGGGTCATCATAGAAGCCCCTCCACAAGTCAACATCAAACTAGACTTACATGTGGGTGTGAAGCCTCATCACAAAACCACAAATCCCATCACCAAACCCATGAAAACTCGCCTTCATTCCAATGGTGGTTTTCACCAAAGGAAGAGTGTAATGTGGTGCCTAGAAAATTCAGTCAACATGCCCAACACCTAAGGCACATGAGAATACCTTCCCGAAGCTACAAAAAATCAACAATAAATGCTTTAATTTTGTTATAGTTAGAGTTAGTAGTGTTAATAGGATGTTCAAGAGAGCGAGAAGATTGATTTTAAAAACTACTTTTACCATAAGAACACTCTTATATCAGTGCCATTTCCCTCTAGGGCTTATGGAGTCTCAAATGCATTAGCTTGAATATTGATCTAGGTGAAACTAAAGAGGTAGAGTCTAAACCCTAAGGTGCAAGCACGTTTTGGAATTGGGATTTATACTTTGAGGAAGAAGGTACCTAGGTTGCAAGCACATTTGGGCCCTAGATGTCATTTTTCCCTTCTTATAGCTTCACTTAGGTCAGGGATCAAATTATAGGGTTAAAAACCTAAAGTGAAATCACTTTTGGGCCTTAGGATTTTAACCTTAGCAAGGATTCTTCACAAACTTGGAAAAATAAAACTTTTTGAGGAAGAGAATCGCTTATATCTTCCTCTTAGGGTTTCAACAAAACAAGAATAATGGCAACAATATAGAAATTTAACCATTAGCATTAGCAAGACAAGATAAAATTGCACAAAATTACTTACTTCATCTAAGTACCAAGAGAATTAAAACCCTAATTGCACAAATTATCCATCCAACTGAGAAAGGCATCCACTAAGTAACTCCTCCAAGACTAGCACATGAGAGAAAAGAGCCCTAGAGGGTTGAAATAGAAAACATTTTAGAAGTGTTCCTCAGACGTGTGAGGTGAAAAGTGTTGAGAAAAATGAATAATAGCACTAGCCTTTATATATGAAGCTAGGCCTAGTGCTTTGTCCACATAATATGTCAAAATTAAAATATAAGTGGGGTTGACCCCTCATTCAACCTCCTAAAAAAGATAAAATGCAAATAATACATCATAAGTAACACATGTGTGGTGATGTCAAGCCTACCAAGGATAAGGGAGGGATTCCCAAGGCCACGTGGAATCATCCCAAGGTGGAGTGATGGAAATGGCGTGCCTCCTCACCCATGGTCATGCCAAATCACAATTGGTACCCCAATTGTCTATTAAACCCTAGAATATGAAGTCATCATCAAATGGAGGCCAAAGCCTAGGATCCAGACTGTTGCATATAGAGAAATGGAGGTTTCATCTCATCTTTGAGTGATATATGGCTATTTTATCCTACAATGTCCTCGATCCAGTGAATAATAATCCATGGAGTACTCTTCCTAACATGTGGGCTTTCATCCCATCTGTGTGCCATCATGACCAAATCTACTCAAACCAAGCCCATATGTCCATCGTCCAAGGTTATGAGGATGTGAGATCTCATTTTAGAAGGTGGAAAGTCACTATGTGATTCACTGCTCTCCATCACACATTCCAAAGTCCTGCAATAAGGGCACAACATCCTAGGTGAAATCCCAGGACATCCCTCAAAGAACCATGTCAGGTCCAACCAAAACAAAGTAGAGTATAAGACCAAGTAAACCAATGTTTATAAGATATATTAGTCCTTAAATCATGAAAAGTAAGCTATTACTTAAGATATAATCCATGGAAAAAATTTACCTTAGTATCCCCTTCAAGCATCACACCAACCCGGATATTCATGTGAGTTGGAAGTTTGAATATGGGAGGGCCTCCATATAGCCCTATTAGGTGTTCCAACCAAGATAGGAAATAAAAGACCCGTGTAGAGGGATAGGTCTCAAGGGAAGTAGTGAAAGAAGCAAACCCTTCAAGAGTAAGTGTGATAGTGATATTAATTAGGGATTACTTCATGGCTTAGGGTGTCATTAAATCCATTTCTATGAACACCTTTGTAGAGGGAGCACTTGCTACTTGAGATACCCTTTCCTAGGTACTTTTTTCATTTTGAACCCCTTAGTTTCCTTTTGATACTCATTTATTATTTACAAGTCCCCTTTACAGGTTTCAAGCTTCATTCTTTCATTTTCTTACTCAACTATGGTCATGTTATATTTGTGCATTTAGTGCATTAGGATTGTTGGGTATGTGTTATATTATTTGCAAGTGTGTGGGGGTTTAAGGGATTAGAGTTGTGGTATCTACAAGATACCTAAATATTTTATATATTGTATTGTTAATGGTGAAATCAATACAATGAAGAGTTGATAGGTGTGGCACCAAGGAAGGATAGTTTTCTCTTGGTTAAAGGTTTCCAACGTAAATCATTGTGTACTTTGTGTATGATCCATTGATTAATTTTTATTTTTCTTAAGAATTTGTATGCATTTTTTTACTTCACAGTTTTAAAAATTACAAGGACAAGGGGTGATTACCATTAGAGGGGTACAACTCAATTTGACATGTGGCTTTTATAGGTGGCCTTTACAATTTTTTACATAGAATATACATATATAGTAGCTGCATCAACCTCTGGGAATGCAATCCCTTCTTCTCATGAGAGAATAGACCATGACCCATTATTGAATTTTGGTATACTATGAGAGGCTCCAGGATGGTAAGTGTCAAGTATGGTGGGGAATGGAACATAACCCTTATGAGGCCCCCCCATTAGTACCCATTTTCCCTTTTACAGTGGAAACACGGGACTAGGGCACAGAAGCTAACCACAATGTTGAAACAAGACAACAAACAAAACTTCCCAAGCTAGTGATCCATTATCCAACTTCAACCAAATATCCTCAACCACATGCCATGATATCCTCTAGTTACCCCTAGGCATGGGGATAACATATGGCTCCAACATGGGGAAATGTGCTCACCGTAGAGCACATGAGAACCTCAACATCAACGGTTTTCCAAGACCTACAATCATGTTCCCAATTCAATCAACAATACCCTTTAGAAGTATTGGCTGGTCCACTAGGGTCAGTGATAAATTCAAAATCATGCTAAAAAAAATAAATCACTAAAACTACAAATGATAAAGAAATAATATACAATAGTGAAAGTGTAATTTCCTAAAATGCATGCATTATATTCAAATGAAATGAAATATATACAAGAAAATATAAGATTTTACTAGCATGAATGCATGATGCAAGATATCTACATATGCAAATTCAGGATGCCAATTCCTAACCTAATATATAGTACAATTGAAATGCTAGGTATAGTCATATAACCAGTGAAACCATCCCATCATTTTATCAAAATGTCTACCAATGTGCTTCATCATAAAACAAAACAAGGATAAGTCAAGCACCAAACTATCATGAGTTGGAATGGACATTATATCATAGCCAATCACAAATTCCAACTCATGGAGGTGGGTGGAAGGGACTAAGTCATGCAAGGAAACATCACCACAAACCCTACCCTATCCATCCTAGGAAAAGGATGAGAGAATAATACAAAGGAAGATCCTCATCCTCAACACTCAGATATCAATAAGGGATGAGAAGGAACTCAAGGAAAACACTAAGGTTGTCCATGGAAGGATAGAGTGCAAGATAAGGGATCAAACCCGACCTGGAGAAAAAAAAAGTACCTCAACCCAAGGCTTGTTGGTCTTGTGTGTGAAACTGAAAACCCATGCAACAATCCATAGGTTGAAAACAACTCTAACTGGTATAGCATCATTTGACACCACATATGCTTATGATGACTCATTGGCCTCACCTACATCCCTTTTTGTGCTTGCAGGAATTTTTTCCCCCTTTTCCTCCTCAAAAATACTTTAAAAATCCCCATTTTGGTTGATGTATCTGACTATCCTTAAAGAATCCACGTAAATACGCTTGTTTCTAGTCAAAAACCCATGTACATGTTAATTTGGCTCAAAAAAATAATAAATATTGACTTTTTGGGTTGAGTTGATGAGCTCCTCAGGTTCTTGACCTCCTGTATCCCATCCATAACCACTCCAACTGTAAAAAATGAGTATCAATTGGATCCTTGGAGTGGAGGAAAAACAGAATAGAGAAACGCATCTGTATGTTGTTAATTTTAATTCAGTCTTGCAAGACCCCTTTTCCCCTTGCATCCGAGATTGCCTCGTCCATATCGAAACCCTTTTTTTCATAAGTTGTGTTCTCCCTATATTGTCAGGAAGAAAGACTTTTCCTTCCTTGGACTTGTTTGAAAACAAAGTATTGGAGGTATAGTTGATCATCTATGGCCTTGGGTGGAAGAACTTGAAGCCCTATTTTAGGACTGTTCCACAACGGTTACATGTTATAACCAACTTTTATGTTGTTCATAATAAAATATCTCTCGTTCTCGTCCAATTCCATGTGTTGATTCATGTTTCTAATTTATTTTACATTTTATAATTTGAATCTATTATGAAATTTGTAATGGTCATGCTTTGGTTTATTATAAAATATAACTACCTACTTTTAGTTTCTCATCTCTTTGTGTGCAGGAGAATTCAAATTTTGTTGCAAAGGAATGTTGGAGTGAACGTTTTCATGTGGGATCGACATTAGACATAGAAATCCAGGTTTGTTTTCTTCTCTCTCCCTTGAAATTTATTTATTGCAAAGTAGTTATTTTCAATTGACTTCTTGATTTAAGTCTGAGAGTGGTATTTTAGGGTATCTCTTTGTTGTGTCCCTAACCCATAGCCATAGGACATTGTTTTCCATAACAAAATTGGCGACTCTGTTGGGGATTCTCCTTTTTTGGGTAGTTGGGGCTCCTTGTGATTTGTATTTATTTTGAATCTTTTTCTGTGACTGTGACTATTATTTAGCATCCTCTTGATTTTTGCAATCCTTCCTAAGTCTTCTAAACTCTTTCTCTCAAGTTTGAGAGGTTTTAACTGGGTGTACATGATTTGATTTGAGTACAGACACATACATATGCGGCTTCGCTTCAACACAATTGCATACATTCGCTACTTGTATGTGAGATAGTCGCATACATGTTCTGGGTTTGAATTTTCTTCTCTGCTCAGATCAATGGAAGTTGGTTTGTGGTACTATAGGGTCCTCCTAGATCCTATGAGTCTTTAGGGTTTTCTTTTTGGTTTCATAAATTGTTTCTTTTGTTTCAAGATTATAAGAAAATTAAAAAGAATAAAAATTAAAAAATTCAACTTTCTTGTTTGGTCAAGGTTGTTTTTTGTCTTTTTGATGGTATTAGGTCTTTAGAAATATTTTTGAGGTGTATACTACACTGTGACCTAGTTTTACAGTTCTTTATAGGGTGCGTAGTCATCTATTACAATATTTATTTCCTTCTACCTTCTTGTTTTCTTTATTTTCTTATATAAACGAAAGTGTAAGAGCATGTCCTTGTGAAATTTCTTCCTTACCCTTTTGCATCTTCATTTAGAAAGAAAAATTTCATTGTACACATGTTTTCTTTTGGAATTTTCTCTTGTACTTTTCAAAAAAAACAAAAGATTTCAGTTTGCATTTAGGGTTAGTTTCTAGGGTGCACCTTTATCATATAAAGTGAAAAGAAAAAAAGTTTCATTTTTCATTACATTAGTGCATTGCATAAGTTGTTGTAGATTTCAATCAAATCATGCATTGCATTGGTAGTGAAAGATTTTCATTTGCATTGCATTGAAAAGGAAACATTTCTTTGAAGAAGAAGTACATTAGTATCCATATATTACACCTCTTTATTTTGAATAATTTACCTTTTTTCGGTATCAGAAATATTCTTAAAGTGTAATTGTCATTGTTTATACAAGTGTCAATACATATCAATGAGTTTCACTTCCATTCCTTTTTTAATTAAGAAACAACCATTAAAACGAACGATAATAACCAAAATCAATTAGGAACGTTTTTCTAGGGTTCACCAATAGCTTAGACTAGGGCCTTGGATTAGGGTGGAGAGTAAATTTTCTAGGGACAACCTAAAGAAAACATAGGAGTTTATGATAGGGAGAGTCAAATCCAATTTTTGTATAAGTATAGTCGGGAAGCTCCTTTAACACATGAGAAACATGAGGTCATGTGAAGGAGATCTGAGGAGATAACCCCTCCAAATCTTAACTAAGGATAGTGGAGAGATCGTATTTGGGGGTTTCGCTAGTGCCCTTACCTCCATGACAGGAAATTTTTTCGAAGCTTCGGGATTTTTTACCCTTCCCATATATTTGATCTCAACTATTGAATGTACCCCCTAGATGCTTACTGTGAGTTGGTATCCCTAGTTTTTATTCCTAGGTATCACAGAGCTGACTGTGGGGGGTTTCCCATGGTACCTGAGACAAACTTCATATCACACTTTTCAGTATTGTTGGAGGGTTCCCCGCGAAGCATGGGTACTTGCACTAGATAAGGTTGGTTAGTGGAGGTAAAAGTAATTGTTTCTCACTACCTCGTTCGGTGGTTCATGTGACTTAATCAAACTGTGCCTTCATCTGTAAGGTCCTTACCTCACTTTGTTGCTATTGTGATCTCAGGACCTAATCCACCTGATTCGAGATATCGACAAAGTTGTTTTCTTGGTGTTTCTATTAGGGATTTTTATTTTTCAGTGGTGTGCTCTTTGTGCATAGAGGAATTAGGTGGGTGTGTTGGCCACCACGTTAAATATTTGATTTAAAGTGGTTGATCAACTATCATGTCGATTGCAGAGAGTTCAAGGTGTTCCTCTTGAAGAAGTTCCTATAAATTCTCCACCTCCTCCTTAGAGGCATTGAATCGATTCAACCAACACTTGTGTATTGGTTAGTCCATTTGACTTTTTAGAAATTGAGGATGCAGAGACAAACTCTTCTACTCTAGAGGTTACACATATATTGGACCTCGAAGTTGAAGGTTTTATTGGTCCATTTAATCCTCTGTTAACTAGAACTAATATACTAGTTATTTTATGAATTTCGTCTCCTAGGTGGGTCATAAAGGAAGGCATTTCATAAGTGGCTAGGTCGGGGGTCCCATGTCAACAATCATATTAGGAGGAATCCTTCCTCTTGGGATATCTAACCAAACAACTAAGGTGGTTCAATCCATAATAGTTTCATCACTCAATAACTTTGCTTCGTTGATAATCAGGTCCACTCAACCTTTGAGTGTGGCCTCTTCATTGCTACTTTTGGTATCTAACACATTTATGTTTTGAATGTCATAATTTGGCATGCATAATGTGTCAGTTGGATCTCAACCGCCTCCCAAAGTTTCTAGCATTGGTGTCAGGAGTTATTCGACTCCCTTCCAATATTTTCTATGGGGTGGGGATAATATCTCTCTGTAAAACCCCTCGCTCGAGAACACATTTTTTCCATCCTTGGGTCCTAATCCTGCTATGGGATTGGTCCCTTCCCTAAGCGGTGGATTTCAATATGTTGGCACATCATTGAAACCCCTCACATTCTTCGATGAGTTTGGGAGCAATCCATTTCCTTCGTCGTGGGTGCCACTAAGGAGAAACCCTTTATAATCATCTTGGAACCCCTTGCTTGGATCCATCCTAGCATAGGGGGAACTGAATGGGAGCCAGAATTTTCAATTCGGTAACCAATTTGGAGGGGTATTACCTCGTTATGGTCAAGGATTTCAACCTTATTATGAAAACCCTATCTTTCAGGTGAACTCTTCCTGAAAACCTGGTGCAAGTAACAATCCAGGATATTTGTTTCCTTACTCTAACCAACCTAGGGGTAACCGCTTCAGAAGTTGGAGTACAATGCAGCAACCAAGGCTCCCCTTCCTATCAAATATTAATTTTCTATATCTTTCAAAGTTGACGAATGAACCCATGTGTCAAAAACCTAATTGTCCACCGGTCCCAACCAAACTTCCTTCAGATATTCCCAAATTCAAAGGAAGAGTTGGTGAAGATTTTGGTGATCATGTCACAACTTTCCACCTGTGGTGTTATTCCAACTAGTTGAATGATGGTTCTATTTGATTACTCCTTTTTTAGAGTAATCTCATAGGATTCATTTCTAAGTGGTATATTGAATTGAAGTTGGAATCCTATCACACATTTCACGAGTTGAAATTAGTATTTATTAATCATTTTCAACTCCCAATGCGCTACGATGCTAGAACTTATCTGCTGTCGACATTTTGGTAGAATAAGGCCACTCATATATCTGACCATATTTACGAGTGGCGGAGGATAAAGATAATGATTAAGGCATCCATTCCTATGAGTTATTTTTGGAGTGGTTTTTGAAGTCCTTGTTTCCTTACAAAGGAAGAAACTATCTTTAGGACCCAGACACTAGATCTGATTTACTCTCATGCTAGCATCCTTTATGAGATCATTCTGGATGCGCCATGGTCAAATATTATCCCTGCCAAATTGAGTCTCAGACCTCATGTCGATGGCATTGTGGGTTCTTTTTAAATCTCTTCCACAAACTTGGTCTCAAATAAGATGATACAACTCTCAATGAAAGTTTTTGCATCTGGTCAATCTCTTGCTTCAACCTCCCCCTCCCAAATTTCAGATGTACACAGTGTGAAAACAACAAACCCAAAAGGTACCCAAGAACCTAGTGGGAATAAAAAGGGTAATGACAAAAAGGGAGGGGGAAATAATAATAAAAATATCAATAAACCATAATCTAGTTCTAGTGGGGGGAATAAGGAAAAGAGGAAGGTTAAGTTTCCTTATAATATTTGCAAGGAAAATCACCTCACTCATGAATGCCCCAAGATGGAATAATCTCGGAGATTGTTGGCATAGTAGCAACCTATCGTGTTGACTAATCTATTTCATCACGGACAAAATATGGCTTCAGTATCTTTAACTAATTTTGGGAGTCAACAGGGGGGTAACCAAAGTACTCCCCTACTTTATGGAACACGATCGAATTTCTACATGCTTAGCTCGGATGCCTATATGTAGACTTGAGTGCATAATTATGATAATCTTGCGTCTGGGTCAAAGAGTAAGGAACCCTCTAAGAAGCAAGGGCCTCTTCATATTGAGAATCATTTTGGAAGTGATGTTATGCCTCTCATACCAAAGGGTGTATCCAATAGGGTTTTGTAATCCAAATTCTAGAGCCACTCAAAATCATTCCATCATGATAGATTTGGCTCAATCGCCTTGTGTGATGTGCTCTCTCGAGGTACTCCAAAGTTTCCTGTCACAAAGGAGTGAATTTATTTATGTTATCGGGTCTATGGATCCTTATATATCACAATTCATTACATTTTACCCTTCTAATGTTAAACATCACCTCCCCTATCACATCACCTTTTAGATTCAAGAGGTGTGTGCCACAAGAAATATTTTAGGATGGTGATCGATGGGGAGCATTGATGTGTGTGATGTCGCTTTATTGTTGGAAATATATCGACTCTCTAGAAATTTCTCCATCCCCTAATATTATTATTTCATTTTATGGTCTTTCCTTTCAACCCCATTGGATACTTTCCTCCTTCCCTGTATAGTTGGGAGGAAAAACTGTGTACATTGAGGTGGAATTAGTTGACGCTCCTCTTGAGTACAACCTTTTTTTGGGTCACAGTTGAACTTTTTCGTGACTATGTTTGACAACACAATTATTCCAATAGAGAATGGACACCTTCAATAACCAATCACACAACCATAAAAAATATCAACACACCAATGTTTTGACGTGGTAAAACCCCTACAAGGAAACATCCACTTCCTCAGGCAACGTGGCCACTTGGAGCAGTTTATTAATCCAAAAGAAAAAGATTACAAAGATATTTTACAATAGAGTTTCTCACAATCAATCATTGGAAAATGACCCTCCATGCTCTTTAAATAGATATCATGGAACAATCGGGTGTTAAGACACAGATCAATGTAGTCATTAAAATAGAGGAGAATATGAACCATCGGATCACTCTATGTCGGGAACATATTGTGACCATCAGATTTCCTAACTACAAATGCATACTAAAGAAACACACTTTTACCTAATGACACATTAGACCAAGTAGATATTAACTAACACCTAAGTGTCTAAATATCCCAACATCCCCCCTTAAGAACAACTTGGGAAAGGATTGAATGATTTACAATAGTGGCACAATAGGAGAAGGAAGGATGCATTAGAGCCTATCCCCCCTTAATGACAAATCCTTGAATGCATAACATAGATTGAAGTTTGGAAAAATTCACTTCTGTAAGAGACTTTGTGAAAATGTCTGCAACTCGATATTATGTAGGGAAAAAGAGCACTTCAATAACTTGATCATGAATGAGATTTCTGATGAAGTGCATGTGTAGCTCGATGTGTTTGTTTCACTGATGTTGAACTGGGTCTTTGGAAATCTTGATGGCACTCTTATTGTCGCACCAAAGGCTGCTTGGATGTTGCTGCTAGAATACAAGCTATGAAAGGATCTGTCGAAGCCACAAGGCTTCCTGACTTGCATTTATCATTGGTCGGTACTCTACTTCCACTGAATAAATTGCAATATTCTGTTGTTTCTTATAGGACCAAGTGACAGGTCTAGAACCAAGGCTAAAAACATAACCTGCAGTAGAATTTTGATCATCGGGGTTGCCGACCCAATCTAAATTAGTGAAGCCAACGAATAAAGGAGTCCCCCCTGAAATGTAATGTATCATGAATTGAACTGTACCCCAGACATACCGAAGTATCCTTTTATCTTCTTTCCAATGGATTTCATGGGGTATTTACATATACCGGTAAACACGACCAACAACAAAGGAAATATCAGGACGGGTATGAGTCAAGTGTAAGAGGCTACCAACTAATCGATGGTACAAAGTGGCATCAACTTCAGGAGAAGTACATATGGAAGCAAGATTGACTCCAGAATGGAAGAGGGAAGGGGTTGGTTTACAATCTTCCATGTGGAAGTGACAAAGAAGGTCACAAGCATACTTAGACTGGGAAATAAAAATTTCTTCCTTGGTTTGAAAAACTTGGAGGCCAAGGAAATAGTGCAAAAGGCATAAGTCTACCAATTCAAAAATCTTCTTAAGGGTGGTTTTCACATGGTTTAAAAGTTTTGAGTCACTACCAGTAAGGATAAGGTCATCAACATAAAGGATAATGATCATGAGATGGCTTCCTACTTTCTTTGTATATACATTAGGATCAGAATGGCATCTAGAAAATATGGTGTCAATAAGAAAGTTGTCCATTTTGGCATACCAATCTCGGGGAGCTTTCTTAAGACCATAAAGAGATTTCTTAAGGAGACAAACAAGGATAGATTCATTCTGGACATAGCCAGGAGGTTGTTCCATGTAGATTTCTTCTTGCAAATCCCAATGAAAGAAGAAGGATTTAACATCCATCTGATGGAATTCCCACTTATGTGAGGTAGTAAGGGAAAGAACAAGGCAAATGGAATTCATTTTGGCGACAGGGGAAAAGGTTTCATTGTAGTCAATTCCTTCAACAAATGCTTTGGTAAATAACTGATCCTTGCATATTTCAACACTTCCATCTAATTCATACTTATTTATGTAGACCCATTTACATTTGACAAGTTTTCTTCCTTTCAGAAGAGGTACAAGATCCCAAGTATCATTTTCCATTAAAGAACGATACTCTTCATTCATTATTGTATCCCAATCTGAATGACCTGAAGCTTATGAAAATGTCTCTGGATCATGAGTCTATGAAAATTGAGCCAAAAGAGAAGATTCTCACTATAACTGTGAATGTGTCTAACGTTGATCTAAAGGATCACTTAAAAGATCACCAACTGCGTCTGGTGTTGAATGGACCCATCTAGGAAGTGGTGGTGTCCGTGCAGGTTTAGGTTCAATGGACTCATCTGGAGGAAGGTGAGCATGCGGAGGTGAATTTTCATCCTTAGTGTCATCATCTAAAGAAGAAACCAGAATAGGAATAGAAGAAGGCACAAACATCGAAGATGGATCATAGGCCGAAGAAGGAACAAACGTCAAATTAGGATAACAAGATAAGATATTTTCATCAAATTTAACATCTCTTTTGATAATAATTTCATTACAATGTGGTTTAAGAAGTCTATAACCTTTGACATCTTCAGAATAACCAAAAAATATACACTTCTCACTTTTAGGATGTAATGATTTCCTTTTCTCATTAGGAATGTGAGCCCATACTATACTGCATGTTATCCCCATTTTCGGACATTCTAACATTACAACATTACAGAGTGTTATGCCTACCTGAGTAGCCAGATAGGGGTGATAGAGAGTTCGGGAGATATTGAGGGGTTTTATTGGGCTTGAATTGAATCGTTCATCATCAGGATCCATTCCGCACAACTTGGATTTGGTGTTGTTTCATTCCGACGATTTTCGTAATTTCAAGTTATTATGGGTCATATCTTAATTAAATTCACTAAGAAGGTCATAATGGGCATAGTACTTGGAGAAACCTCTTAGTGTAATAGCTCATCGAAATCAGGAGGAAGAGCATTACAGGATAAGATGATGAGAAGTGACTTACAGTGGCCGTAGAATCCATGAGGATGGATAAATCACTTTTTAGAGGTAAAATGGTTAATTAATTAATTAATTAATTAAGTGATTTAATCAAGGAATAATAAAATAAATTAAAATTCACTTGGAGAGAAAAGGTCAACAATGAATTAGGGTTTTGGGAAACTATAAAGGAAGGGTAAATCAACCTCATTCATTACGCTATGTTATGATTTTAGGTTGATATATTTGCAGAGGAGGAGGAAATCGACCCCCTTGTTGTTTTGTGGATTTCTGGAGGAAACCACCACCATTGATCGGTTTTGGTGTTGAAATACAAACCCTATCCTATCGGATATACCATCCAGGTATTTCACCGTGCATTATAGTGTCCAGTTCAGTGATTGTGCAGCTCAGGCAGTGAGGGCACAAGTGTTTGAGAGAGGGTTTGTGCGACCTCTTGTGACAGTTCGGATTTGGTCGATTCCTTCCAACCCATTAGAGAGCTAGATAGGGCACACCTATTGAGCCATTTGTCATCAATTTCTGATGGTGGAATCTTTCGGAAAGCGAAAAACAATCATTTAGGGTCCAACTCCAAAGGAACCACATTTGGGGTTCCAGGGGACATTCTGGGGCAGATCTGAGGAATCCCTTCCGACCCATTACGGAGGAGACCAAGATGATCGTTTTGAGCTATACATCATCATATTTCACCAATGGAATCACTAGGGAACACTCATTGAGACCTGGAGGTGTGCAAACCCCTGGGAGGTGAGATCCAGATCTTTAGAGGTTGGATCTTTAGTCTGAAATTCATCAAGATCAGTCTAGAGGCCAGGGCACATCTTTTGAGACAACTTCCAGCTCATTTCGACGGGTATTGCCATCAGGCTAGTTTTTCCGGATTCTACAACAGTTACTCTGAGCTGCCATACCACTTTTTGCCAATCCATCAGTGCATGCGCATACCAGCACCCATTATTCAGGTCATGGGTATTTCTTATCTTTTATTTTTTATTCCAGTGATGATCCATGAGATCTAACTGATGATTATCATATCTGCTTCCAATTATTATTGTATTTCTTTCTTTTCCAGCATTATATATATATCAGTGAGTTGTATTGTCCTTATTTCGCATGCATTATATTATACTACTAAAACACTTAATGAATTGAAAAGAACATGTGAAAATCACCAAGAATGTTCACACATTAACTCAAACACATTCAGAAACCCCTAGAGTATCATATTTCAATGGAAAAATTGTATTTCAATAGTAGATATCTAGATCAGCTGGATCAGGGATATTACAGTGGTATCAGAGTTGGTTTTCCTGCCAGCCTATGGGGGAAATCAAATAAGGATGTAGATACATCATTACCAGCTAGTGGATTGACAAGAGAACAGATGGATCCTACACCCATTAGATGCAGGGAGCATTGCTACATTTCCAAAGTGCCTTGGAAGCCAAATCACAGATGCAGGGGTAAAGGGAAGGTGCACATTGTTGAGGTGCACTATGAAAGTGAGGATGAGGAGATGCATGTGAATGAAACCATAGATGCCTATTTAGAGCAGTCCAATAAGGCTAGTGACTCATGTGCATATGAGGGACAGTTGGATGGACAGGATGATAACACATATCCTTCATCTTCCCCATCAGGTAATGTTGAGGATTCAACACTTCAGCATAGTGGTGAAACTTGTGAGGATTCATGTGTGTTGGCACTTAGACATGATGAGATTAGTAGGTTGGATGACCTACCAGTGGGTGTAGACATGGCTTCCAGGAAGTCATGTATGGAGGATGATGAGATTTCTATGATGACAGTGACACATTCTTTATCTTCTTAGACGCCTATGCTAGCCACAACACATGAGGATATTAGGAGGAGCCTTGTGTGAGGATTGTACACCAAGGACATAGGGATGTATAGACCCAGGAGGAGATACATGACTGGGAGACAATGGAACTTACACATACCTACCAGTATGGGGAGAGGGATTCACCTCTTTTGGAGATTCCATTATTAGATCAAGTTGTGGAGACTGACAGATTGATAGGATACTCACTTCCAAGACCAGTCCATAGTGACGAGGGTGCACTATGCATGGGTTGGGATGACCATATCTCATGTCTAGACACATCTGTATGGGATCTAGGTGCAGATGACATTAGCAGAGTGAGAGAAAAAGAGAATATAGCTTCCCATATAGGATACAGTGCGATTCAAATTGGGATATCAATTTGTGATGGTGTGCAGTGGCATAAAGGAGGAATCGGTACCATAGTGGATAGTGGGCAACTTAGTGCCTTACCTTTTGAGGAGTGTGTTGTTGGGAATTCAATTTTTGACACTAGTAGTGAGGGGAATGAGGTAGAACCACAACAGAACTATGATCAGGAGTCATGACACTGGATGAGACAATTGAGATTCAGTGAGGACATGATCAAGGAAGCCACTAGATGCATGGATGATACACACGCATTGGTGGTAGATTATTGTTGGAGGGAATCGATGGCACATGATAGTTCATATGGGGGATTTTCTGGATGACTTTCATACTCTCAGGGAAAGAGTAACTATGATTAGGGACAACTACCAACAGTTTTTGATGAACATAGATTACCTATTAGAGGCTGGTGAGATGTATCGTAGGGCTTTGAAGGAGAAGGAGTTGGAGGTGGACCAACTCACTCATGAGTTGGTGAGCACATGAGGATTCTTGTAAGGCACACAGAACCCTTCAAGAATCAGAGTTCATATTAGATGATCTCCTTGACGAGATTGGTCAGAGATACACTATATCTATCTCAACAGAGAATCAAATACGTTCTTCAGTTACATTGCTGGAAAATGTCCATAAGTCATAAGGACCACCTTTCATGAGGGGTGTTGAGACAGTTGGGCACACACATACACATGAGGATTCCAGATCCAGGGGAAGTTATGAGGAAACTTCCATTTGTGTTCCAGGATTGGTTGACCTTCATGTAGAGGATGACCCTGTAGTACACCTAGGATCCATGATGTTGCAGGTGTATACAGGAGATCACATGAGTATGCAAGGGCATACAGTGATGAGTGGTAGTTCACAGAGACATATAGAGTTGTATAGTGGGATTCAGGGGGACACACTGGATTGCAGGGAGGAGATGTCCTTAATAGAGCATGGAGATTCATCTCCCTTGCAGTAGTATATAGATATGGGAGATCACCTTCATCATAGTAGTAGTTGCGTGAGTGATGATGGATGGCGAATAATTAACCCGCAGTTTGTGGAGATACCTACTATTGCACTTGATGGTTGGTGTTCAGTGATGATTACATGCGACTATTTACCATGGGTGTCGATGGACAAGATTTTGGTCAAGTTATTGGGATTGACCAAAGCATATGATACTTTCCAGTCCTATAGTTGGTTGCAGATATTTATGATATCCTTTCCCGATACTTTCATCATTGAAAGCAGCACGGGCGGAGCTAGACAGTGGCATAAGACATGGAGAGTTGGTAGGCTGAGACCACCTGACATGAGTGTCTTGATTGCATACAACAGGATAGGGGTCGATCATCAAGGCAAGACAATTGAGGCCATGGGCATGATTGAGAGTATCCTAGGCCATGGGGCAGAGGCTATCTCAGAGGTTTCTACATTTTCAAACTCTCATTGGGATGAGGGTCGAGGGATTTTGACAATTACCAGTAGGGCACATCAACAGTTAGTGGGGATTGGAAGTGATGAACTTCCAAATTTGACATGGGATCCGGGAGTCCATTGGGTCAATAGTTTGTTTCATCTTATGAGGATCCGGGAGTGGAGGATCCAGTATGGATACATTGAGCAAACAATCATAATCAGAATAGAGAAGCATCAATATGATGGTCCTTGTCAGAGACTATCATGGGACCCTGGGATTACAGGTCTGGGAATTTCATTTACTGATGGAGATGAGCAGACCTTTGCAGGGGGAAGTCACCTTGATTTTCAATTGAGTTTCAATATTGGGGACAAAACATCATTGGCTGTTGATTCGTTGAGGTATTTTAGTACCTCACTATGGCAGCAACATGTTTAGTCGGTGGGGGTCGTGTTGGGTTTGGTATGGTCTAGTAGGACAAACTCATTTCGGGTTGAGGCCATGTGTTATTTGTAAGAGAATCATGGTGTTCATATGTTACAGAACTATACTTCACAAGGCATTGCAGTTCACATCTTCATATGGGATCCAAGGATTGGAGTGATTGGTAGTTAAGTGTTTGATGGAGTTGATTTTCGAGTAGAGTGGTTGCTCGTGGAGTTGACTAAGATTCTTTGGACATTGATCATTCTACTCATCATGAGCATGTGGGTGTCATGTGTGGTGAGAAATTGGAGAGGCCACTTCTTGAGGGGATTCTACCTTGTGTCACACAGGTGGATATGGGACCCTGGTATCATATGTAGTTGGATTTAGTTATTGCTTGAGGATAAGCAATATTCCAGTAGGGAGGACTGTAATGTCCCCATTTTGGGACATTATAACATTACAACATTACAAAGTGTTATGCCTACCTGAGTAGCCAGATAGGGGTGACAGAGAGTTCGGGAGATATTGAGGGGTTTTATTGGGCTTGAATTGAATCGTTCATCATCAGGATCCATTCCGCACAACTTGGCTTTGGTTCTGTTTCATTCCGACGATTTTCATAATTTTGAATTATTATGGGTCATATCTTAATTAAATTCACTAAGAAGGTCATAATGGGCATATTACTTGGAGAAACCTCTTAGTGTAATAGCTCATCGAAATCGAGAGGAAGAGCATTATAGGATAAGATGATGAGAAGTGACTTCCAGTGGCCATAGAATCCATGAGGATGGATAAATCACTTTTTAGAGGTAAAATGGTTAATTAATTAATTAATTAGGTGATTTAATCAAGGAATAATAAAATAAATTAAAATTCACTTGGAGAGAAAAGGTCAACAATGAATTAGGGTTTTGGGAAACTATAAAGGAAGGGTAAATCAACCTAATTCATTACGCTATGTTATGATTTGAGGTTGAGATATTTGCAGAGGAGGAGGAGATTGACCCCCTTGTTGTTTTGTGGATTTCTGGAGGAAACCACCACCATTGATCGGTTTATGTGTTTAAAGAAACACCCTATACTATCGGAGATACAATCCAGGTATTTCACTGTGCATTACAGTGTCCAGTTCATTGATTGCACAACTCAGCCAGTGAGGGCGCAAGTGTTTGTGAGAGGGTTTATGCGACCAATTGTGACAGTTCGTATTTGGTCGATTCCTTCCAACCCATTAGAAAGCTAGCCAGGGCGCACCTATTGAGCTATATGTATTTATTTTCTGAAGGTGGAATATTCCATAAAGAAAAAAAAAATCATTTAGAGCCCAACTCCAGAAGAACCACATTTGGGGTTCCAGGGGACATTCTGGGACAGATCTGAGGAATCCCTTCCGACCCATTATAGAAGAGACTAGGAAAATCGTTTTGAGCTATACATCATCATATTTCGTTGGTGGAATCACTAGGGCACACTCATTGATCCCAGGAGGTGCAAAAACCCCCAAGGGGTGAGATCCAAAGCTTCAGAGGTCGGATCTTCAGTCTGAGAGTCATCAGGATCAGTCTAGAGTCCAGGGCACATCTTTTGAGACAGTTTCTAGCTCATTCCGACATGTATCACCATTAGGGAGAGTTTTTATGGATTCTACAACAGTAACTATGAGTTGCCAAACCGCTTTTTATCGATCCATTCGTGCATGCGCAGGCCATCACACATTCTTCTGGTCACGTGTATTTCTTATCTATTATTTTGTATTCCAGTGATGATTCATGAGATATAATTGGCGATTATCATATCTCCTTCCATTTATTATTGTATTTCTTTCTTTTCCAGCATTATATATATATATATATATATATATATATATATATATCAGTGAGTTGTGTTGTCCTTATTTCGCATGCATTATATTATACTGCTAAAACACTTAATGAATTGAAACACACATCCAAAAATCACCAAGCACGTTCACACATTAACTCAAACACATTCAGAAACCCCAGGAGTATAAGATTTTAGTGGCAAAACCGTAGTTCAACAATAGATATCCAGATCAGCTGGATCAAGGATATTACACACCCTTAGGGATAGGAATTCTACTGGGAGGTCCTTTGGATGATGCATCATTCCATTCTCATCGATACTTATCACTTCCCACACTCCATCCCCTCATCTCCTCACCTTTTATTTTTTTCGAGTGTACTAACCCAAGAAGGGGTTGTCCCTCATTCCATGGGAAGAAGGGGTTGAAGGCCCATAGGGAAGATAGATGGAAAAAGATAAAATCCTATTTATGAACCTTCCATATGCTCACCCAAAACAAGTCTTGAGAGAAATGAAATGCTTCTCCTAAAGAAAAATCAAAGATCTGCAAAAGAAAATAACATTATATAAGTGTTCCCACTTGTTGAGGCGTGTACACTCATGCAGTGTCCCTTTATTTCCTTGCATATGGCACTCTGTGTAACTCTAACTTAAAGTGTTCTTGTGGTACTTCCCCCAAAGATAATTGATTCACCAATAGGGAGTACCCAAGGTTTTGTATCTCTAATTAATTAATGGCATTAAATGGGTTTGGAAAAAGGATGCATTGAAGATGAAGGTGCAACACACCCTCTACAAAGGCACCCATAAGTGAGACACTATGACCCGTTGTATGTCATGAACCCCATGCCCAATTTTTTTTTCCCTTCAACCATGACACCTCACCCACATGAATTAGAAGGAGTTACCCTTAGGAAACACCCCTAAACTTGAGGGATGATTCACCCAATAGGTCGTTTTGTCAACCCTCCCATACTCAAACTTGGTAAACTGCATAAGGTGTTTGAGCATTAGTTTATTTTGATGAGGTGGTTTATATGTACTTGCTTGAATGGATATTTTATTTATTTTACTTACTCATCATGATTCTTTGACTTGATATCCTTGTAAGGTGTATCCATTTGTCTTTGCAGGACCCGGCTAGTGGAGAAATTTGGAGGAATAAGCCTAGCTTGGGCTTCCATGGGGCTTGAATCCCACAGGTTGGATGTCGAGGGCCCACATGATAGATCACGAATACATTCCTTTGGAGTCTTACATGGCATCATGGAAGACCTAATCTATCCCCTACCACCCAAATGTTTTTCTTAAAGGAGGAAAAACGTCACTTTCTTGAGGCTTGACGTCATAGAGGGGCTAGGGTTTGGTGGTGATGGAGTTGCTACTCGACAATTGGCATGATTTGGTGGGAGGATACTTGAGGAGGATATAGAGCATAAGAGGGAGGATTCATGAGCTCCAACGGCCTCAACTTTATACTCTAACAACTTTCTCAAAGGGTCAAAACATCACCCTTAGAGAGGTGATGTCATTCTAGGGTTTCTATTGTGCACTTTTTGAATATATAAATTTAAATTAAAGATGAATTATTGTGTAAAGGGGAAAAATAAGGGTTGTTGTCCCCTTATTTTGTGCTTACCCTAACTTAAGTGGGAAAATTATGTTTAAGACATTTTGTATAAATAGAGATCATTTGAATCCCATTATGAATCATAACTCTCCCATTGTGAGAAGTACTTGGCTGAAATTTTTGCTATACTTGAGGATTCTTGGTGTTTATCTCTCATGCAAATGATTTTTGGTGCATCTCTTATTGAATGTATGAGATAAGGTGGTGCACACCTCTTGGAGGCCTTCTTTCTTTCTATTGGATGGTAATTTGCTTGGTGAACTAGGGGTTGATCTCTATATTTCTTGGAATTGGTAAGGAAAAATATGCATTTGTTAGCTATTTCTTTCTATTTCCTGGTTATTTTTGGTTTAAACCCTGGGAGGAGTATGTTGGATACACCCTCCACTAATATTCATCTAATTTGATAATTTTACAAGTCATTTTGCAAGGGTTGCTAGGAGGAATATTAGTGTGTATACCCTCCTAGATTTTACCCTAGTTTGATTAGCATACCATAGGGAGTAAGAGGATTTGCACCCCTAGGGACCTTGTTGATATAAATTGTGTTTAAATAATCCATTCACCCAAATATTAAATGCACTAATATGAATTTTTCATTGGAGATATACAATACTTGCCTCGGTAAATGTGAAAAATCATTATTTTGAGATTGTCTAATTTGGAATCAATTCTATGCTTTATATGCTTGCTTGAGCCACTAGGGTGTCTCAATTTGCTAAATATTTCTCATTGTTGTTATAAAATTTCATCTACATCCATTAGGGATGCAGAAACTCTAAATCAAATCTTCAAATAACTCCTAACTCAACCATCAAAAAATGATAGAAGTTTGCCCCTATTTTCTCCTAACCCTAGCGCACTTTTTGGGTGGATTACTTGTGATTTTTGGTGGCTGATTTATATGTTGTAATAAATTGTTTGATACAACCATAAGTCTGATAATTACTTGTTCATAACTTGTTTACACCAACCTTACATTGTAGCTAAAGTTTTATGCTATCTTCTTGAGCTAAACTAGTCAATTTGCTAGCTTGTCTCTTGTACCTTTCACTAAGCTTTGAGAAATTTTATTTTGCAGCTGCCATTACTATTTTGTTGTTGATATACATCATTTTTTACTGTTGTAATTAGTGAAAACAAGATTAACTTGCTTGTCCAACTAAAATTTAATGCATATACTTGGATTGTTCTTGTATCTCGAGCAAGTAAATCACTCTTTACAGGTACTCTTACCTCTTGGAAACCTTTGGATACTACCAAGACTCTTTCCCAAGCCTTTTCCACAATTATTATCTTGACCTATAGGGGATACACTTCCATCATACCAATTTTCATCCCATTCCCCCCCTATGGTCACCGAGATTCCCCCCTTGAGGTGATTGCTTCATCTCTAAAGTTACGGGAATACCTACCTAAGGTGAAAGTGGGTAGGTGTTCTCTTAGTTGTTTCCATTTTTTGGATGGGTTGGGCTTTTCCCAACCTACAAAATTTGTGATAACACTTCCAAATACACAGAAGTGACTTACACTAGGTTTAATTTTAGTCCATGCTTCTTCCAGTGTTAAATTTTCAAGAGCCTTTGTGGGAGTGCGATTTACTATGTAATTTGCACAGTTTATGGCTTCCTCCTAATACATTAGACTTAATCCCTTAGACTGGATCACAAAATTAACCATTTCTTTTAATGTGTGGTTCTTTCTCTCATCAACACCATTTTGTTGTGGTGTATATGGAACAGTGTATTGCATTTGGATTCCCTGTGTAGTGAAGTAACTTGTAAAATTATTATTCACATATTCACCTCCATTATTTGTTCTTAACCTTTGAATTTGATGTTCATATTGTTTTTCTAAAAGGGCCTTGTAGATTAGAAACTTTTCAAAAACTCCTCTCTTAAGTTTTAAGAAGTAAACCCAAGTACATCTGGAAAATTCATCAATGAAAGTTAAGAAATAATTGCACCCATAAAAAGAAGGAGAAGAAAGTGGACCACACAAGTCACTGTGAACAAGATGCAAAGGGCCCAAGGCATTCCAATAGGAACGTTTGTCAAAAATATCCTGATGATGTTTGTCGAGAACACAACCAACACAAACACCTTCTCTTCATGAAACAAGAGGAAGATGAGTCACCATATGTAGATTACATAGTTGTTGCAATGAGTAATAGTTTAGATGACAAAAACTGCTCATGCCAAAGTTTGCTCAAGTCAACACTATGAGCAACAAAAAATTATGGAAATCATGATGACCCTAAGTTGTCAAACTTGTACAACCTGGTAATATCATCAACAATTAAAGTTGCAATAACATGTTGAAGATCTTTGAGATCCTTTATTACAACTTGGTGAGGTGAAAACTCTATGGTTTTACCTTCACCTGAATGAGTGATTTGATATAATGATAAAAGGTTACTTGAAATACTTGGAACACATAATATATCATTGAAATGACCATTATCTACCTGAATTGTTCCAGATCCTACAACACTAAGAGATCTATCATCACCAACAAATAGTTTCTTGGTGTTACATTAAATTAGAGTAGAAAATATGGCTTTCTCCTTAGCCACATGATAAGATGCTCCAGATTCAATAAGAAACTCATCAGAAGAAGAATTAGAAGTTGAATTGAAGGAGAAACCAAAAGCAGAAATTGCATGTCCATGAGACGAATAAGAAGTAGTAGAATCGATATTAATGTCGTGCTTCTTCATTGTTGGTTCTAAAGCTTCCTTCTTGAAACATTTGGACTCGTCATGACCATATTTCCCACAAAAGTTGGAATGTCTGTATGTTAGACATTATTTTGGTCACCCCAGTGATCCATTGATAACATGTGTTCATGTTCCCATAAAAATATAAAAAGAGTCTTTCTCCATGAGGAAATTGATTGACTTTCTCTTCTCAAAAAACCTATTAAGTAAGGTCATCGCAGGCTGCACTATACATAGGGTGCCACGATGCATGATCGTCGCCCCCTGCTCTAAAGTTGGGTTGCGACGTTTCTGCAGGCTACAACATACCTAGGGTGTGACAACGTCAAAAGACTAATAAAAGGTCAAGTTTCACGAAATTTATAGAAGGGAATATTCTAGAAGATGAGGTGGCCTTGGAATGGTTTGGATCTTACTCGCTTCTCTGATTTGGTGGGATTATACTAATCTCCTCAACCATCTCTCTTTCCCCTATATAAAGAGGGATATCTCATGGAAAATACTATGGTTGAATAGGATAAGAATTGGATGAGGAATTCGTCTTTAGCTCATACTTGAGAGATTCATTTCAATTCATCAAGTCATTGTGGATCCTCTTCATTCAAGGTTGGAGAAAGTGTGTGTGTTGGAGCAAAGGGTCATTGAGAGGGGACCTTGAGACATCAAGGATTTGGTTGTAATCTCCACTTTCACTTTCATATGATACAATGGTATGTTTCTTTCCCATAAAACTTGTCTTGTTTTATTGTATGATTCATTGATCACATACATAGGTTCTTGTTGAGTTCATTGTATTGCTTTCACTTTGTTTGGCTTGTGTTCCCTTGCAGATTCAATACCATAGGAGCACCGGAGTGGAGCTAGGATGGAAATGGAAAGAGGAAACGACATTTAAACAGTATGTCGTCCATCTCTTGTTAACTAGTAAACTCAATATTTAGAGCTTAGAGAAAGCATCATATTGTGTTATGTTTTGTTCTAGATCTAGGTGGATCTATTTATTTCTACATTTACCAATTAATCCCATAACACTTTCAGTATTCTTATTTTTATATTTTTCTCTTTTGTCACCATTAGGATTTGAAGTTGTTTGAGTGGGTTTGGGACCCTTGTTTTGCTTGTTTTTGTGGTGAGAATGTTTCTTCTTGGGATTCTTGGGTTTATGTTTTTGTTGGTGTACTAAGGCTTTGTTGGAGGTACCTGCAGTGTTGATCACTTCAAGTTGTACAAGATTATATTTCTCTCTAATCAAAGCACCACAGAAGGACTCAAGAATGGGTTTTTTATAAGATTTCCCTAGAGCCTATCCCATGACATAAAAGGTATATACAAACACAGAATATGCACTACCTATCTTAGAAAGAATAATATAGATGCAACTCTCTTCCTCCAGTTTTATGTTACACTCTTCACATAAAATTCTAAGCGTTTTAAACTTATATATATAGTATTCAATGTAGAAAAAACAATTTGGACTTAAATTCAATATTTGATTTCCTAACTAATGTGCTTGAATAAAATTGTGTTTACCAAACACAGATTCAATTTTTTCCCAAGCTTCATCAGGGTCATCAATTTCTTGAAGGTGGAACCTTAAATCAAGAGAGATGGAAATTTTGATCAGTCCACGTGATTCATCATTCCTATTATCCCATTTGAATTTATTGTCATCATCAATGGGTTATTTTTCCTTTCCCAAGGTAATCCGATATAGGCCTTGTTAGGATATTTAGACACTTAGGAGTTAGTTAAGATCTACTTGGTTTAATGTGTCGCTAGGTAAAAGTGTGTTTCTTAGTGTGTTTATTTAGTATGCATTTGTAGTTAGGAAATCCGACGGTCACGATATGATCCCAACATAGAGTGATATGATGATTCATACTCTCCTCGATCTTAACGACCATTGATATGTGGCTTAACACTCGATTGGTCCATGATATCTATTTAAATAACATGGAGGGTCATTTTTCGATGATCGTTTGTGAGAAAATCTCTTGTAAAATCTCTTTGTAATCTTTTTTTTTTGCATTAATAAACTACTCCAAGTGGTCGCGTTGGCTAGGCTCGTGGATGTTTCCCTGTAGGGGTTTTACCACGTCAAAATATCAGTGTGTTGATCTTTGATTTGGTTGTGTGAGTGGCTAATGAAGGTGTCTATCCTCTGTTGGAATACCTATGTTGTCGAACATGGTATCAAAGCATGTTTGAAGACCCGCTCATGTTGTAGATCGAGATCGTGAAGTAGAGTTTCCTCATCTCCATTTTCTGTCATTTTTGTATATTTATAGGTTGCGAGGAATGTTCCATTGCATGGAGCACTCATTTCAGTTAGGAACATTTTTCGTTTCACTCGAAAAGGTTTATGTTTTCCCAAGATACGACCATTTCAGTCAACTCCGGAGGTATAAATCCTGAATACACATTTTTTTAAATTTTTGTAGAGTATTATTTTGGTTTTATTTTGGTTTTATATTATTTGTTTCTGAGTTCTTACTCTTTTAGATCTGCATATTCTCTTTTCCTCGCATCCTGTGCGATCTCATAAAATCAGAAACAGATAGGAAAAGGTGCATCTTCTGGGTGAGCTAACCGAGATCTAACCCTTGTTGTCATCGAGAAGCGAAAAAATTTTCTTCTGTGAAAAAAGTTTTTTTTAGCATGCTCTCCAAGGCCATATTCAACAACAACAACAACAACAATCCTCTTGCAAAAAAATACGATATGTTTTTCTAGACCATTTGGTTAAAAATTGTCTTATTAAGTAAGAGGTTTTGAGTTCAAGTCTCTCTTTTGTTACTTTTTTTTTTAAAGTTCATGCTAAAATTGTAAAGTGTATTTCACTTCAAGTATAAAAGTGAATCACTATAAGTAACTTTAATATTTTATTTTAGATTTATTCATTTTGCATGAAGTAACTTCATTGTAAAAGTGATCCCCACTTCTCTTTATAAAAGTGAGTCACTTCATAAAGAAACTTACACCACCACGTGTTCATTTGGTTACCATTTATGCCTTTTTTGAAAAGGGCATAACTCTCACATCCGAAGTCCGTTTTCAGTGTTGTTTTTTTTTAAACCGTCTAAATTTTTGAGATCTTTCCATCTAGAACATCGGTTTCAGTTTTTAAATCCATATTATCTATAGATTTAATATGGATTCTTCCAGTAATATTTTTCTTACTAGCACCAACTACTTCCAATGGAAATCTCATATGGAAGATTTATTAAAAAGTAAAGGCTTCTACCAGATTACCTTGGGAAAGGAAAAAGTATCCGTTGATGATAATAAGAAATTCAAATGGGCTAATAGGAGTGACAAAGCACATGGAATAATCGGAATGTCCATCTCTCCTGATTTAAAGTTCCACCTTAAATAAATTGATGACCCCGAAGAAGCTTGGGAAAAGATTGAATTTGTGTTTTGTAAACTCAATATTATTCGAGCACAATAGTTAGAAAATCAAGTACTGGCCTTAAGTATAAGTGATTTTTCTTTCCCTGGAGACTATCTATCTAAGTTTAAAACACTCAGAATTTTATGTGAAGAATGTGAGATAAAAATGGAGGAAGAGTGTTGCATCTATCTTATTCTTTCTAAGCTAGGTAGTGCATATTATGTGTTTGTATCTATATTTTATGCCATGAGAGAGGCTCTAGATACATCTTATCAAAAACCCACTCTTGATTCCTTTTGTGTTTCTTTGATTAGATAGGAGGATAAGCTTGTACAACTTGGAGTGATCAGTACTACAGGTACCTCCAACAAATCCTTAGTTTCCTAGAAGAAAGATAAATCCAAGTATCCCAAGAAGCAACATCCTCACTACAATAACAAGCAACATAAGGGTCCCAAAACCGCTCAGACAACTTCATCTCCTAATGGTGAAAAAGGAGCAAAATATAAAAATAAGAAGACTGACAGACATTGCAACTTTTATGATAAAGATGGTCATGATGAGTCCAAATGTTTCAAGGAGATGGCAATTTTAGAAGCAACGATGAAGAAGCACAACATCAATATTAATTCTACTTCTTGTTCTTCTTCTCATGGACATGCACTTTCTTCTTCTGGTTTCTCCTTCAATATAACTTCTACTTCTTCTTCTGATGAGCGGTTTATTGATTATGGATCATCTTATCATATGGCTAAGGATAAAGACATATTTTCTACTCTAAATGAATGTAACACCAAGAAAATATTTGGTGGTGATGATAGATCTCTTAGTGTTGTCGGATATGGAACAGTTCAATTAGATAATGGTCATTTCAATGATGTATTATGTGTTCCAAGTATTTCTTGTAACCTTCTATCAGTATATCAAATGACTCATTCAGGTGAAGGTAAAACCGTAAAGTTTTCACCTCACCAAGTTGTAATCAACGATCTAAAAGATCCTAAGCATGTTCTTGCAACTGGAATTGTTGACGATATTACCAAGTTTTATAAGTTTGACAACTTTGGGTCATCATCTTTTTCATCAGTTTTTGTTGCTCACAGCGATGATTTGAGCAAACTTTGGCATGAGCAGTTTGGTCATCTAAACTATCACTCATTGTAACAACTATGTAATCAACAGATGGTGATTGGTCTTCCTTCTGTTTCATGCAGAGATGGTGTTTGTGCCGGTTGTGTTCTCGGCAAACATCATCGGGATAGTTTTGACAAACGTGCCACTTGGCATGCCTCAGGCCCTTTGCAGCTTGTTCACAATGATTTGTGTGGTCCACTTTATTCTCCTTCTTTTTCTGGGTGCAAGTATTTCTTAACTTTCATTGATGATTTTTCCAGACGTACTTGGGTTTACTTCTTAAAAGTTAAGAGAAAATGTTTTGACAAGTTTTTGGGCCACAAGGCCCTTGTAGAAAACAATCTGGACATAAAATTCAAAAGTTAAGAACAGATAATGGAGGCGAATATGTGAACAATAATTTTACAATTTACTACACTGCACAGGGAATCCAAATGCAACACATTGTTCCATATACACCACAACAAAATGGTGTTGCTCAGAGAAAGAACTGCACATTAAAAGAAATAATTGATTGTATGATCCAATCTAAAAGATTAAGTCTAAAGTATTGGGCGGAAGAAATAAACTGTGCAAATTACATAGTCAATCACACTCCCACAAAGGCTCTTTAAAATATAACATTGGATGAAGCTTGGACTAAAATTAAATTATATGTAAGTCACTTCTGTGTGTTTGGAAGTATAGCATGGGCTTACATTCTTGATGAGAAAAGGAAATCATGGTAGCCTAAAAGTGAGAAGTGTATATTTGTTGGTTATTCTGAAGATGTCAAAGGTTAGAGACTTCTTCAACCACATTGTAATGAAATTATTATTAGAAGAGATGTTAAATTTGATGAAAATTTCTTGGCCTGCGAGCCTAATTCCACGTTTGTGCCTTCTTCGGCCTGCGAGCCATCTTCGAGATTTGTGCCTTCTTTTGTTCCTATTCTAGTTTCTTCTTCATATGATGACAATGAGGATGAAAATCCACGTCCACCTGCTCACCTTCCTCCAGATGATTCCTTTGAACCTAAACCAACACCAATTCCATCGCTTCCTAGATGGATCTGTTAAACATGAGAAGCAGTTGGTGGTATTGTCGGTGATCCTTCAGATCATCGTCGAACACATTCAGAGTTCCAACGAGCCTCTTCTCTTTTGGCTCAAGTTTCAGAGACTCATGATCCAGAGACATTTGCAGAAGCTTCAGGTCATCCAGATTAGGATACAACAATGAATTAAGAGTATCATTCTTTAATGAAAAATGATACTTGGGATATTGTACCTCTTCCAAAAGGAAGAAAACTTGTCATATGTAAATGGGTCTACAGAACTAAGTATGCATCAGATGGAAGTGTTGAAAGACATAAGGCTCTATTAGTTGCCAAAGGATTTTCCCAAGTTGAAGGAATTGACTATAATGAAACCTTTGCCCCTGCAGCCAAAATGAATTCCATCCTCCTTGTTCTTTCCCTTGTCGCCTCACATAAATGGGAGGTCCATCAAATGGATGTTAAATATGCCTTCTTGCATGGAGATTTGCAAGAAGAAATATACATGGAAAAACCTCCTGGCTATGTCCAAAATGACTCTAGTCTTGTTTGTCGCCTTAAGAAATCTCTTTATGGTATTAAGAAAGCTCCTCGAGGTTGGTATGCCAAAATGGACAAATTTCTTATTGACACTGGATTCTCTAGATGCCATTCTGATCCTAATGTCTATACCAAGAAAGTAGGAAGCCATCTCATAATCCTTGTCCTTTATGTTGATGACCTTATCCTTACTGGTAGTGACTCAAAACTTTTAAACCATGTGAAAACTAGCCTTAAGAAGAAATTTGAAATGATATACTTAGGCTTTTTGCAATATGTCCTTGGCCTCCAATTTTTTCAAACCAATGAAGGAATTTTTCTTTCCCAGTCTAAGTATGCTTGTGACCTTCTTTGTCGCTTTCACATGGATGATTGCAAACCAACCCCTTCTCCCTTCCATTCTAGATTCAAGCTTACTGTCACATGTACTTCTCCTGAAGTTGATGCCACCCTATACCGTCAGTTAATTAGTAGCCTCTTATACTTGACTCATACCCGTCCTAATATTTCCTTTGTTGTTGGTCTTGTTGCCCGGTATATGCAAACACCCCATGAAATCCATTGGAAAGCAAATAAAAGGATACTTCACTATGTTTGTGGTACAATTAAGTTCATGATACATTATAGTTCAAGGGGGACTTCTTTATTGGTTGGTTTCATTGATTCATATTAGGCCGGCGACCCTGATGATCGGAAGTCTACTGCAGGTTATGTTTTCAACCTTTGTTCAAGACCTGTCACTTGGGCCTGTAAGAAACAACAGGCTATTGCACTTTCTTTAGCAGAAGCAGAGTACCAAGAAGCGGTAAATTTCAGTCAGGAAGCCTTGTGGCTTCGACAAATCCTTTTAGAGTTTGGATTCTAGCAGCAGCATCCAACCAGCCTTTGGTGCGACAATCAGAGTGCCATCAAGCTCACCAAATACCCAGTTCAAAATCAGCGTAGAAAACACATCGAGCTACATATTAGAAAGCTCATTCATGATCAAGTTATTGAAGTTCTCTTTTTCCCTACATAAGATCAAGTTGCAGACATTTTCACAAAGCCTCTTATGGAAGAGAAGTTTTTCAAACTTCGATCTATGTTAGGAGTTCAAGAAGTTGTCATTAAGGGAGGATAGGCTCTAATGCCTCCTTCCTTCTATTATGTCAACATTGTAAATCCTTCAATCCTATCCCAAGTTGTTCTTAAAGGGGGATGTTAGGATATTTAGACACTTAGGAGTTAGTTAAGATCTACTTGGTCTAATGTGTCGTTAGGTAAAAGTGTGTTTCTTAGTGTGTTTCTTTAGTATGCATTTTTAGTTAGGAAATATGACAGTCACAATATGTTCTCAACATAGAGTGATCTGATGGTTCATACTCTCCTCGATCTTAACGACCATTGATCCATGGCTTAACACTCGATTGGTACATGATCTCTATTTAAAGAGCATGGAGGGTCATTTGTCGATGATCGATTGTGAGAAAATCTCTTGTAAAATCTCTCTGTAATATTTTTCTTTTGCATTAATAAACTGCTCCAAGTGGTTGCATTGGCTGGGTTCATGGATGTTTCCTCGTAGGGTTTTACCACGTCAAAACATTGGTGTGTTGATCTTTGATCTGGTTGTGTGAGTGGTTATTGAAGGTGTTCGTCCTTTGTTGGAATACCTATGTTGTCGAATAAGCCTTTACTTCTTAATAAATCCTCCATATGGGATTTCCATTGGAAGTAGTTGGTGTCGGTAAACAAAATATCACTGGAAGAAGCCATATTAAATATACAGATAATATGGATTTAAAAACTGAAACTAATGATCTAGATGGAAATATCTCAAAAAATTAGACGGTTTTAAAAAAAACGACACTGAAAACATACTTTAGATGTGAAAGTTATGCCATTTTGAAAAAAAAACACAAACGGTAACCAAAGAGCCATGTGGCAAGTAGAAGATGGTCCACGTGGTGATACTCCTCCAAATAACCTAAATTTTACAAATAAGTTGTTTTATGAAGTGATCCACTTTTATAAAAAGAAGTGGGGAACACTTTTACAATGAAGTTACTTTATAAAAGAAAGTTGCATGAAATATAAATAAATTTAAAATAAAATATTAAAGTTATTTATAACGATTCACTTTTATACTTGAAGTGAAATACATTTTACAATGGATGCATGAATGTTTAAAAAAAAAAAATAACAAAATGATAGATTTGAACTCAAGACCTCTTACTTAATAAGGCAAATTTTAACCAAGTAAGCTAGCAAAATATATTGTATTGTTTATAAGGAGGATTGGGGTTGTTGTTATTTTTGGCGACCTTTGAGAGTGTGCTCATAAAAAACTATTTTCACACAAGAAAAGTTTTTCGCTTCTCGATGACAACAAGGGTTTTATCTCGGTTAGCCTACCTAAAAAATGCACATTTTTCGATTTGTTTCTGATTTTATGAGATCACACAAGGCACAGGGAAAAGAGCATACGCAGATCCAAAAGAGTAGAAACCCGGAAACAAAAAATATAAAACCGAAATAATACTCTACAAGAATTTTAAAAGGGTGTATTCGGGCTTTATACCTCAAGATCTAACCAAAATGGTCGTATCTTGGGAAAACATAAACCTTTTCGAATGAAACAAAAAACATTCCTGACTGAAACAAGTGCTCTAGATGCAATGAAACAATCCTATAAACCTAKAAATGTATGAAAATGGAAGAAACAAAGATGACGCAACTTGGTCTCACGAACTCAATCTACGATGGGAGCGGGTCTTCAACCTAGCTCTGATACCATGTTCRACAAAATGGGTATTCCAACAGAGGACGAACACCTTTAGTAACCACTCACATGACTAGATCAAATATCAACAAAATGATGTTTTGACATGGTAAAAACCCTATGGGGAAACATCCACAACCCCAACCAACGCGGCTACTTGGAGCAGCTTATTAATGCAAAAGAAAAATATTATAGAGAGATTTTACAACAGATTTTCTCACAATCGATCATCAACAAATGACCCTCCATGCTCTTTAAATAGAAATCATGGACCCATCGGGTGCTAAGACACAAATCAATGTAGTCATTAAGATCGAGGAGAATATGAATCATTGAATCACTCTATGTCGGGAACATATTGTGATCGTCAGATTTCCTAACTACAAATGCATACTAATGCATACTAAAGAAACACACTTTTACCTAATGACACATTAGACCAAGTAGATATTAACTAACTCCTAAGTGTCTAAATATCCTAAGAGACTGCTATCATATCTTCGGTTTTCCAAGTTATTTATTTTCCTCATGAAGCAAAAATCGTGACGATCGACCAGTTGTCTTTTAGTCATTCAGATTTCGCTACACAGCTAGGATCTAACATCTTGCTAATAGAAAATTCCCAAATGGTGACCAAAAGTATTGGTGTTGGGATGTATTCTTCATTGATGGGAACTTTAAATATCCCAATGTCAATCTCATACATTATATCCACTCTAGTTAGCTCAAGCTCACGGGCTTCACCGGTTCCTGTGTGCCAAGTACACCATTTTTGAATGACATATTTTGAAGATCCTTGGATTCTACTGTCCCCATCTAGTTTGATAGAAGTTATCAAGAATGCAAGAATGGAAAGAATATTGTCTGCAACAAAGATTCTCTATCATGCCATCCAAAAGGCCACCGTAGACTCAGATATAACTCGTCTTTGGACAAAGGATGTTGATGATATTCCGACATCCATTTGGGAAACTAACTCTTCTCATTATCTTTATTTCCTTGAGACAGTATTACCCTATGATGAGGCCATTTTAGAGGCAATGGTGGGTCCAGAGAGAACCTAGGAGGATTTAGATTATCGATCATATTTCCTTCAGGAAATAAATCACATTCGGAGAGGAGAGTTCCATGTCTGCATGACTGATAATGTTGATAGGACCATGAATCGTGGTGTTTATGTTGAAGGGAACATGGCCAATATTTTGGAAATAATACCTATCAACATATCGAATGATCCCAACGTCATGGAAAATGTGCTCATTAATGCAGATTGTTCTCCTGAAGAGATATGTGACTATATTGTCTTGTTTAAGGAATTATGTGACGTTTTCGCTAGGTCGTACGAGGATATGACAGGGATAGACCCCTAAATTTTCGAACATGAAATAAAGACTTATCCTAATGCTAATCTTGTTCCAAAAAAGTTGAGTCCAGTTGAACCAAGGAAGGCAGACGCCATAAACGATGAGGTAAAAAAGCTCCTCAAAGCAGGTTTCATCTATCTGGTTTCGCTTACTAAATGGGTATCGAACTGTGTTCCGGTTGAAAAAAATCAAGGAACCATCCATGTATGTATGGATTTTAGGGATTTGAATAAGGCTTGTCCAAAGGACAACTTCCCGACATCGTTTATTGATCAAATTATTGATGAGTGTGCGGGTAGCGAAATCTTATTCTTTATGGATAGATTCTCTAGCTATAATTGGATCCAAATTAAACCCAAGGATAAATATAATGCTACATTTATTTGTCCTTAGGGAACTTTTTCATACCAGAAAATTCCTTTTAGCCTTAAAAGTGTTGGAACTACCTTCTAGTGGGTCATGACCTTTTCCTTCCATGACATGAAACACATTGTTGAGGTATATTTGGATGATCCTTGGATGATCTAGATGCGCATTCTCATCATAGAGATGATCATCTACATCACCTTTTCCTTGTGTTCCAAAGATGTCATTATCATCACATTCGGTTAAATCCACACAAATGCAATTTTCGTGTTACTTAGAGGCATCTTCTTGGCTTTAGCATTATGAACAAAGGGATCACTTTGGACCCTTTAAAGGTTGAGGCAATAGTTTAGTTTCCTTCCTCACGTATTATTCATCAACTTCAGAGTCTCCAAGGAAAAGTGAATTTCCTTCATCGTTTCATTGCTAAGTAGGCTAAGATCACTAAGGGTTTCATGTTTTTGCTAAAAAAATGGGTCCTTTTCGAATGGGATACTTATGTGTAAAGACCCTTCGATGCATTGAAAAAGTATTTAATGTATGCCCCTCTCCTTAGTCCACCCGATTTTACTCGTGACTTCTTGTTGTACCTGGCAGCATCTGAATCGACCATAGGTATGGTTTTAGTGCAAGAGGATGATGCGTTCATTGGCCATGTTATTTATTACCTATTTTGTGGTTTGGTCAATGTTGAGTTGTGATATTCGCACGTTGAGACACTCGCTTTGGAAGCTATCCATGTTGTCCAGAGACTTCGGCATTATATTCTCCTTCGTAAAACTAATGTCATTGTGGATGTTAATCCTTTCTGGTATGTCTTGACTCATCGTATCATCGACAGGAAATTCAACAAATAGATTGCGATTTTGCAAGAATTTGACTTACACTTCGCATCGACAAAGTCCAAAAAGTCGTTTCTTTTGCAAAGTTGATGTCGGAATTTCCTAGGGAAGATAAAGAGGAAATTTTTGAGGACTCCTTTACATATGAATCCATATTCATGATATCTTCTATTAATCCTTAGTATGGATACATTCTTATATATCTACAGAATTTGAAGTTATCCCCACATTATTCGAAAGATGAACGACGACACATTCACCATCAGGCGAAAAATTATCTCATCATCTGTTATACATTATATCGTTGTGGTGTAGACTCAATTTTACGTTGTCGTTTGAATCACGAAGAAGCGAAGGTCGTTTTAAATGACTCTCCCAGTGGAGCATGTGGAGGTCATCTCTTTGGGTTGGAAACAACCCAAAAAATCTTGTGTGTTGGATATTTTTGGTCAACGACCTTCAAAGATTGTATCAAAGCAATCAAAAAATGTCATCAATGTCAACGTTTTACTCATACGATGCACGCACATCCTACTCCACTTTTTCGATTCATCATCGTCAACCCTTTTACTAAGTGGGGTGTTGATTTTATGACATGCCATCTGCCTTCAGATAGGGGGCATCGTTATATCATTGTGGTCATATATTACTTCACAAAGTGGGCGGAGGCCATGCCTACTTTTTCAAGCGATGGTGAGACTATTGCACTTTTTATATTCAATCAAGTCATTACCTAGTTCGATGTTTGAAAAGAGATTCATTAGAGAAAATTTGGTTTAAAAATACACCCCCAACCCTAATACCAATTCCATGTCATACAATATTAGCAAATCAAAATTCTTTAAAATTTAAAAGAGGTGCACGTTGAAGGAAATTTTTTATTATATAATTTGGAGATTGGTGGTATTTTTTAATAATATAATTTGTCTACCCTAAGCATGATCGTTGCCCAAGCTATCCAAAATTTTCTTGGATATTGAGAGTGGAATTAATATAATAAACGATTTTCCAATAGTTGTAATTAATGAGATAGTGTATTGAGGTGGTATTAATGTATTGGCACTTTTCATTACTAATATTAATTAATTTTTATTTTTTTAGAACAAGTGTTTTGATATATATAGAAATATATAATAACAACAACAATTATTATTATTATTATTATCAAATAATATATA
>JASDQU010100043.1:0-24557 GCA_032191745.1 Picea mariana | reverse complement strand
TATAGGCGACAAGATCCCAGTTCAAACTATATTGCCAGAACTTGACGAGGAAGGAAAAATCATATTGGAGCCTGAAGCCATCACTGACACAAGAATTCGCCAACTGAGGAATAGATCCATTTTAGAGTATCTCAATAAATGGAGGAAACTACCGACTGAAGATTCCACTTGGGAAGATGAGTCTTTTATACAGAAGCATCCAGAGTTACTCAAGCGTTGCGGACAACACTTGTCTCAAGGGGAGAGGCATGTTAAGCTCTAATATTGGCTCATTACCCCTTAATTGGGGCATATTAGATTAGTAATGTTATTTTATTTATGTCGGCTTTAGGCCATTAGTTGTAATTATACCTCCTAGTCTCCTATATATACCAAGGAGACATTCTCATTTTGAATGATCTTGTACTTGAACATTTAAGTGGGGTAAAAGGAGGTTGCCCCCTCGAAGAGGCTTATTATCTAAAATTCTCTCTTTTTCAAGGCGTTGAGTACTTTTTCTGAGGATTTTCTATGCTATATTGATATTTGGTTCTTAACAAAGTCACTCACTGCACAGAGTGACACAAGAACCATTCTTCTAATCTGGACATATGTCCTAGAAGATTAAATGTCCTGGACCATTTTCTATTTGGGAAATCTCTGTCCATTGATCATCCATCTAGCTAATTAAACATTCTCCAACACTATTGATAGTCTTCAAGGCAATCAGAACAATGTCATTCAATAGAACACAACTGTGTCTATCCATAGTAGTACACAACTAGTATCTAGTGGTACACTACCATACCAAGTAGCACACAAATACTTGATCAGTGACAAATAGTCACAATCAATGGAACACATCCACCACGATAGTATACATCTACTGTCCAAAGACATACAATCTCCATAACAATCATATCATCTGATATCAACCTGCATAGAAAACATTGTTATGATATAAACTGAGTCATCTGGGCCATTCTTCCACTCACATCTGTGAGATATGGAAGAGCATCTGCCCTCATAAGGTAAAACATCAATGATGGGCTATCTAGACTATTCTTCTCAAGCAAGGAAGAATAACTGCCCCAATTTCTGAGCCTGGACCATTCCCTATCCGTGCCATTTCTCCGGCACTAAACAAAGTGCAACCTGGAGAGAATGAATCTGCGTTAGGGAATGCTTGTCCCTAAAGAATAACTATCCCAATTGTTGAACCTGGACCATTCACCTATCTGGGCCATTCCTACGACACTAAACAAAGTGCAGCCTAGAAAGAATGAATCTTCCCTAGGGAATGACTGTCCGGACTATTTCCAAAGGAAATGATTGTCCTCCACCAACCTCCAAAACGAACCATTCTTCGAAACTACTCACAACTGTGAGTTTCGAAAGAATGATTGTCCGGCGAGGCAAACCAGTCTTCTTGACCACTACTAAGAGTGACCGTCAAGAAGAGAGACTATCCTAGACCATTCCCTATGTTAACCACAAGGGGAATCGTTGTCTATGGTACATCAACAATCCATCGAACCATTTTCATTACGAAAATGATCATTCAATCTGGACCATTTTCCGAACTGGAAAATGCCTGTCGGTCAGAAATCTCAAACCACTTTCCGAATTGGAAAGGAACTTCTCATCTTGGACTATTTTTCAAACTTGAAAAATGATTGTCCATAAATCAATAACACATCAGTGCTCCCTCCCAACCTGGGAGTCATCTCTTCCTTTTTCAATAAGGAAGTTGTCTCCACAAGCTCCAGCTTGAGTACACAAACTTTTTCATCTTGGACAGAGGCTTCACCAAAATGCCTGCTTATCTACTCATTTGTGGAGATATATATTGGATAACCACTTTCTCTTTTCTGGACTTCATCACGGAGAGTGTAATGCTTGATCTCAATGTACTTCGGTCTTTCTGGAACACTGGTTTTCTCTGAAGGCTTCATATAGCTCTGATCAATGTAGTATATCTTTGTTGGATTTTCATGCTAGCTCATAACATCATGGCAGGGCTCAAACTAAAACATATTTATGAGAGTTTGTCATGGATTAGCAATCCATCATCCTGGATTTTTGAGTAACCATTCTGATACAATATCTCTTTTATAGAAATCTTTTCACCACACTTCTGTTGTGTATTGAAGGCTCTGCACCAAGTTGTTTGAATCCATACAAAATCTTCTTCCATCTGCATACAAGGGTCCCTTTCTGGTATACCTCAAAGCCTTTGAGGTTTCTCTACATGTAAACTCCAACCTATGGATATTGTGGATGATATATTGGCTCATGTAGAGGTATGTCTGGTTTACAAGCAATCATCATAGTCTTCTCCCTCCATATGGGAAAACCTCTAGTTCTAGATCTTGCAATGCTTTCATTCGTAAGTCTTCCATACACTGTTCTTTATCACAACTTTCAGTTTCTCTGCTTGATTGCTTTTAGTGAGTTCATATTAGGCTGGTAGTTTTGTGATTATCGATACAATGACCGATTGTTCTAGATTTTCTTTCTCTCTTGGAATCTTTGTGTTCTTCCTCATGTTTTTCTTTAGCTCTTAGGTTCATGGAGTTTTCCATAGATTCCATTTCCTGAAGATTCCAACTTCTTTCTTTCATCATAGGATCATGGATGTGGATGGACAACCAGGGATTACTTTAAGGCTTCTCTTCGAAGAAGACTTCTTCTGAAGTCACACTGAACACATGTTGTTTTTCATGGTTGCTACCATGGATAGATACTTCATCATCTTCAATGGATCATATAATTTAGGATTAGCTCCCTCATAATCCTTGCTTCATGCATGAATGCATATTCTTCTTTTGATAATATAATCGGCTCCCTCCATCTAGGAGAGTCCACGCTTTCGTCTGCATCCTTATTGCCTTCTGCAAAGTGTCACAAATCTTTTTCCAATTTCCTCTTGATTGCTGACTTCTTTTTGTCTTTACTTCTTCTAGGTTTCTTCAAGATTGATTATGATAATAACTTCCACATGAATTGTTACCAGGGGTTGTTGATGTACTTCATATTTTCATGTGTATTGTCTGACTTGTAGCAATCCTTATCTTGTTGTTCTTCCACAAGTATAGTTTCTCTTTGAAGAAATATATATGCAAGATATGTACAGAAAACATGGTATGTACAAGAACTATGAAGAGTATTGTTTACCTTGTCTTAGAAGAAGAAGTATGTTACATCCTGCTTAATTTTCTTTGAAGGTTCCTTTTCTTCAGCAACTGATGCTTCGTGTGTCTCCTTCCTTTTCTTCAGCTCGGGACAATGATTCTTGTAGTGACCATACTTTCGACAGTTGAAGCATCGTATTTTTTACGTATCTTTCTCTTGCTTTGGCTTCTTCCTTGAACCAAACTTCTGTTTGTTCCTGAAATCCTTGAATCTTGTTGTGAAGGCTTGATCATCATATTTCTTTTGAGGTTTCTCTTTTGCACTAATCCTTGATTCTTCTTGTGCACAGCAAGTCCAAAGTTCTTCGAATGTAGGATACTCCTTCCTTGTGTTCATACTTGCGGCAAATGCATCCCATGTCTTGGGAAGACTGTTGAGTACTATATTTACCAGTTCCTTCTCTAAGGTGATCTCTTCAATAGCTTGTAGTTGATCTCTTAACTGAGAGATCCTCACAAAGTATGATGTTTATGTTGTCATCATCATTCATCTTCATGTCACAGAGCTCATTCTTCAGACTCATTACTTGTCCAATGTTTCTGACTAAGAAGAGTTTTGTTAGGGCATCATACATCTTCTTAGATGAGTCAAGATGGGAGATGTAGGGTATCGAGTGGTATTTTATAGAGTCCACTATGATACTCATGGCATTGATGTCATTGTCTTTGAACTTCTCCATAACTGCAACGTTTTGCGGTTCCTTCTATTTTCCTTCTTCAAACTCTAGTTCCACGATCTTTTCTTTCACGATATCCAACACTTTATTCTTGGCAAGGATGAGGTCAATCCTTGTCTTCCATGCTCTGAAGTTAGAAGCCCCATCTAACCTGTTTTTTGACTTCATAGAGTAAGTCATGGTTGCCTTGACTGGGTCAGCCCTAAATTTGATCAAAAATTCAAACTTGACGTTTTAGCTTGCTAAGAGTACCAGGAGATGTGCTAGGCTAGGGCACACCAGCCTATCCGAAAATTAGGTCAATCCCTTCACTTAAAGTACCTCAACGAGAGGGTTAGGCTTTCTGCAACTACACCTGCTAGTAACACTAGTGGCAATGCTTTGGTAACTGCTCCTGCTAGAAACCCTAGCGACAGTTCTTCAACGAGCTTAGTATCCTTATGGTTATTCTCCCTTCCAGTGGTTAGACTGAATGAAGGAGGTGTGGACCCATAACCTGTTAGAATATAATGGATGTGCTCGTTTAACCATATACAATATCACTATTGTCACCCAACCATAGGCCGAAGCCACCCTCGAGCACCTTAACCTTGACAGAGAATCATTCTGAAAGCAAACCCTAGGCTAGATAGCCAAACAAAGGGTGGCACACATTTCTCCAAGGATAGTGCACCAAGCAAGAGATGATCAGATAGTCCAAGCCAAAACCGAAATCTGTTAGCTGCAACGACAACTCTCCTCCAAACTTGCGCACAAAATGGTCAACTGCAGTGCGCACAAGTGTTGCTTCTGCAGTTCTGAGAATGCTTGCCAGAATGAAGACTGGCCTCATGTTTTATACTAAATCTGGAAAACTGCTTAAGCCGACTTCTCATTCTGGATACCTATTTACTTAGTATATAATATTTCCTTTAGCTGAATTCTTCTCTTGGAGGCTAATAACCTAATACAAGTTATCCTCTTGAGTCGACTTGTCTTCTAGGGTTATTAGCCAACTAATTAGGGTTTCTTCTTGCTTCCTGGAATATTCTATTCTCGTCAGGTTTAACGTGGAGGTAAATACCTCCCGCAACTACCATAATATCAACAGAATGATGACATACATTTGATTAGTTTGTTATGTGATATCTAAATTCCACCTAATATGCATGATCAAAATACCAAAAATGGTTCGTATACTAGTGTAGATCCATCTTAACTCGGGATCTATCATGCGTTGAGAGGGATCAAATCCCTCGAGGTGCAAACCTTTTTTAAAGTGCAGAAATTGAGGAAAGGTTTGCACCTTGAGGGATTTGATCCCTCTTGGCACATGATAGATCGAGAGTAAATATGAATCTACACCAGTTCCAATCATGGACGATCACATCAAAACTTTAGACCATTGATCCTTTGAAATTTGCTAAGTAACATTTTTAATTTAGATAATAGTATCAAGAACACTTCAAAAGTTACATGAGGATTAAGGTGAACAGTAATAAAGTAACAATGTTCAATGATGAAGAAGGTGAACAATAACATTGTATATTTTTTGTTTACTTTAACATTTTATAAAAAACAAATGTCATGTGTCAACTCCACATTCAGCATGGAAGGAATAGGAATTACACGTCACCCTTAATTTGGGCTGTAGAAAGTACCTCTTGACACAAATGACAACCATTAATTTGGGCTGTAGAAAGTACCTCTCAACACAAAGATGACAAAGGATAGATTGCATCAACCAAGTTAATACCACCTTTATCATTTAGTAAAAATGTTCTTAACCTTCACACGTTTACATGTCATAAATCTTTCAAACAGTAGCTAGTAGGTTAAAAACAAAAACATACATAGATTTTGCAAAGCCTTGGGACATTTTGGAAATTTAAAGACAACGCTTCTCCAACAAAATACAAAATTTCAAATGCCTTACAAAATCGTTTATAGCAATTCCAATACAAAATTTCAAATGCCTTATAAAATCCTTTATAGCAAGTTCCAACTACCGCTGATTAATTTATCCAAATCCTTTACAAGTTATACCAAAGTCGGATATAGATATTTTTCTACTTCATCTTTGTGACGCTATTCACTTTTAGGCTATCACTCAACGTTTAATAAAAAATGCTCCCACATCTGTGAGCCTGAAACGAACCTACTCCCTACAGTCATTAATGCTCAAATAAATTTAACTTGTATATCTCCAATCCCTCAGGGCACAAAGAACCTACTGCATGTTTAAACTTTATACACAATTCCCATGTAAACCTGTGCATATACCTCTAAATCAAGTTCAACGAATAGAGATTAGTGAGACCGGACCCCCTAAGAATGTCTTCCAATTTCTTTTTGCATGTTAGGGTGACAGTTTGGTAAACATGAGATTGTACTCTGATACCTGTCAAATTCCAAGGTTAGCGTGACCATGTGCAATATTACAAAAAATTCCGAACAACCAAAGGATCCATGTACTATGGGCTGCTTCGGAAAAGGAAGAGATTGGAAACTAGGAATCAAGCTAGTTTTAATATGGTTACAATTCATAGTGCTATTCCACGAGTATTTTAGAATGATGAAACAAAACCTCTTGGGTTGCATTGGAGTGGTTAAGTAAATACCAATTCTAGGGTTGAATCATTGGGACATATTTCCTACTTGGTCAACAATGAGAATTCAGAAAATGATTGAAGAAGAATTCCTATGTATTTCAACAAAACTGAAATGTGGTTGATAATGTGTATCGATCAACTACTTCCCTGGTTGTCTACTCTGCCCTTTACGCGTTCTCTTTCTCACCTTCAGCAGGTTGAAAATAGTAAACATATTCTACATAAATTTACACATTACGGACTGCAAATTTTCTCAAACATGCCAATAGAGGTCTTCAGCACTTTGAATTTCCTTTAGAGGCTTGTTTGCTTCAAAGATCCATCCTTCAGTAGTGTTTTAGCCTAATAAACTCTATCAAAATACAACCATTAAACAGATGAAACGGTCTGAATGCAACCTAAACAGAATAAATGTTGATCATTCCATTGTCCAATCATTCCACAACCAATAGATTATTTGCGAGTGGGCCTTCACCCAAAATCTGCAATTCTGGAGATAACTGCCATTCTCCATCAACTAGAAACTTGATTTCATACCTTAACATGGAAAGATATTTATTAGAATTTTGAAACCAAAGCAAACTAAACTCAATCTCTATCAAGCTAGAAGAAAATTTTTAAATACTAACCAAAAATGCAACATGTTTGAAGTCACAAAAATAGACAACAATCAGGAACCTAAATAATGTACCGGCCTGGGTGAAGTTTTATTGTTGTCGAAAACTTAGTGACACTTGCAGTGCTCTCAGGAGACATCTGTTCCCCATGGATCCAACCATCAAATGAGCCCATAACTTTGACATCCTGACATTTGAGCAAAAGAACAGAATAGGCTTAAGGATGTCAGTAGACTTGCTTAAGTATATAAATAGATTCATCCATGACACTCCCAATATGACACTGTAATGGAGAACAAATCTATACCACAAAATGCTAAATAAATATACTTCTTCTTTATTCATCTCCTTCAGAAGGATTACATACACTGCATTCTTTTTCCATGCCCTTAGGGTATAGATGACAACAAACTTCTCACACAACAAATGTTCTAGATTGAAGATGAAAACATATTAATGGACTAAAATCAAAATCCCCATACCCTAGATTATATCAAGTATTGCTAGCATGCACCGTGGCCAGAAATCTAAGTGGGTAGAATCGTGACTTTTATTTCATGACTGTATCGAAGACACATTATCAACATTATATCAGTGAAGGAATGAAGTACTCTTTAATTCTGAAGAAAAGGGTAATGAATCCTCAACAAGAACATTTCTTACTTCCGTTAGAATTGGAATATAGCATCATATGCCATCAAAACCTTAATGATTTCTTCATTAGTCCATCATTAAGCAACAAATATTTAGATCAACTTTACTCTTCAGCTCAGCAGATTAAGACTACTCATCTTCTAGGCACCCTTCACCTGAGTCCCAAATCCTAGTATAACTTAAACGATCCAAGTCTATCAAATATTCTTTATTTATAACTATTCAACAAGGAATGCAATCACATATTAATTTGTTAAAAGAGATGCAAGCCATTCCACATAAACCACACTATTAAAGGAATCATACAATCTTCTACAAAAGATAGCTTAAAAATTAATGGAAGGAGGTATGTTGGCTGGAAATGACCAAATTACATCTGACTGGTCAACTAAAGAAACCATAAAAGAAAAGAACATGAAGGTTGCTATGAAGTGAAGCTACTGACTAAGATAGTTTGTGGAAGCTTCAAAATCAACTGATGATACACACTTAGATAATTTACTTCTCCCTGTTAGCACAAATTTCCACCCTCCAATTGAGCTGATATAAACTGTTATTACAGCGATCAAAACTTCGCTAATTGAAGGAGTAAAGCCCCAAATTGTCACGGGCTAGACCCCTCTCCATTTGGGCTAGTGCTTGCTAGCCTCAGGGGGAGTCCCTAGGCACCCTGGGTACCATGCTGCTGTCTTTTAAGACTGATTTTCTGCGTGTAAACCCAAAAAACAGCGAGCTGTTCATCTTGGACAGCATGTTAAACAGTCCAAAAACGATGAGGAAAATATGGTTTTTTCGCTTGGAGGGTTCCTAGCACAATGATTATAGAATGGAAATAAAATAGAAAACTGCTCGAGAGACAAATAAAATCACCATGAACAGTTCAGAAAAATGATAAATCAGAGTGCAAAGTTCGCAAAATACCGAGAAGAAAAAGGTTAGAGAGCAAACAAAAGATTTCTTTATTGATAGGCTTGCAAGAGGATTGGTTGCGCCAAAGTTGGCAACTCCACAGCTGGTACAATGATCACTTTGCTCAAAGAAGAGTCACTAGACTAACAGAGAGAGAGAAGAACGAGAAAGAAACACTATGCTAGCTGCTGCCGAGAACCGACCAATAACCAATGGACTCCATCCATTATATAGCACATGAACATGCATATCCAAGGGAGAAGAGGAGGTCACATGAATGGGTAAATAGGCAAGTATGAGTGCATGAGGGAGTAGGAAACCATGTGCACATGTGAGAAAAGCACAAGTGGAGAAGGAGGGAATGCATGCGCATGAGAACCATGAGTGGGGGTGAGTTAGAGCATGAATGGAATTAGCATGCACATGGATGAGATGATGAGTGCATGCGTGAGTTTTGAGAACGGCGCATGAAGGATGGCGAGTGGATCTTATGTGGAAGTTATGTGGAAGAGAGAATATGCGTGAGGACAAGAGAGCGAGGGAGACGTAAGCCATGGCATGCACGTGAGGTAAGAGTGGGAGATAACTTAGAAGATTGCATGCGTGGAGTAGGTAGGTGATATCATTGGGGTTTGGGACCCACGTACTAAATGCAAGTGACGTGAAGGACAAGCTCGCATGGCGTAGAGGAAGCATGCACAAGAGGGAGTGTGCATGCGTGAGGGTAGTGGCTCACATGGAGTTGAGAAGGTGAGATGGCACACATGAATGGGTAAGGTGAATTAAGTGCGTAGACTTGAGTGGAGATAGGGTAGGGAGAAGATGAGTGAGTGATGACGTGAGATGGGGTATGCATGTTGGGGAGAGAACGTAGACATGTAAGGGAGAAAATCATACGCTATATTAAGCCTATGCTTTTCTTTTTATTTTGTCAGGGAATGAATATTATATAACATTCACTGTAAAAAGGAGGATGATATGTATGACTATGGTGGACAACCTCTTAATTAATAAAATAAGACTTCAATTTAATAACTAAATAAAGTGATACTTCATTTCAATAAAGATGGGAAGGTGAGTGGGTTTTAGATTTAGGATAAGGTGACTGGTACACTTTAAGGGTACGTAGGTTTAGGAGGATAAATCGGGGACAACCCTTTTTAATTTACTAAAGTTACACTTTAATTTAATAAAAAAATAAAGTGAAACTTTACTTTAATAAAGGTAGTATAAAGGGGTTAAATGAATGGGTTAGGATAAAGGTGAGTGAGGGTAGAGTGGAAAGGGGAAGTGGGTTTAAGATTAGGATAGAATAGGGTTAGAGGGTTAAGAGGCATGGGTAAAATGGTTTAGGGACTTTTAATGTACGCAAAGTGGTTTAAAGTATGGAAAATGGTTTTATGGTGGGTGAAGAAGAATTAGTGGGAAAAGTTAGCCTAATTGGGTAAACTTTCTCCACGGAAAATGCCACCTCACCCTATGCACCCTGGGTCAAATGATGCCATGTAGATGCCACATCTCGCTAAAATTCGGCCACATGTCGGAATCTGAGCTTACCACCTGGCACTGCTGGGGATGACGATGACTACTAAAAATAGATTTTTGCCCAAAACAGTTGCCCGGTCCCAAAAAATTGAAACTTATCGAAACTGGCCCAAACTCTCCACAAATGCTTGGGACGACTAGACGGCCACCATCGTGTGTCTACTGCGAAAAATAGAAATTTTTCTGCATGTCCGTGACTTTATACTCATTGGATTCGTTTTTCCACAAGGAATTTGAATCTGCAATCAAAATCGACATGCAAGCCTTGGTGCTCAATCTGCTAAAAATAGAAATCTATGACAAATCATATCGGAAAAAGTCCAAAGGCTCAAAATGCCTCAAGGATCAACAATATGTGCTCAGAATCTGAATCTGGGGCCTCCCAAACTGCTAAAAATAAAAATTTCTTGCATGTCGCCCGAAAAAGTGCTATCGGGCTTAGAATCATGCAAAGACCATCCATGTATGCTCAAAACTGCTCCAAATTGTGAAGAGACCCACTCAAACCGTGGCTCCTAAAAAGTAGCAACACCTGCTATATGTAGACATCTCTCTCAAAATGCATGGGAAACCAAGGCAACTCTAACTCTGAACCAAACGACCATGTACCGATCATATACCTGCCTCTGATGGGAACCAACCTCTACTAACCACAAGTGCTAAACTCTGGGAGAATCTCAGAATGCCAGCCAAAGGAATGCATGCTGGCTCTTAACCCTCAAGATTTTCAAGGGTGAAAATTCAGGGGTTAACAATGGCAACTCAAGGGGACGGGATCCCCTTGTGGGATGTCGAGAACCATAAGAATCTGTGTCTGTACAACTGAAACTGCTCAGTGAGAAACCTGTAAAATGTATCAATAATGATCTGTGAAAGTTGATAAAATGTACCAAGCATACCCCTGTAAATGTGTGGAAGAAGAAAGGCCCTATAAGATGACAAAGAAGATCATGTAAGTTGACATGTGATACCGAAGCCTATTCAATGGGCCATGGAGTCAAATAAATATAAAGCCTCCCATTGAAACATTGAAACACAAGGGGTCTCATCCAAATCTGCAACCTGCTACCCCCATATGTACACTCCCTGCGGTAAATATGTTGATGTCGACACAAGGGAGAGAGTCACTTAATCAAATGTCAATAATATAAACATCTGTCAAGTGCGAAGGAACACCACCAATAATGACAATGGGTCCCAAGGTACGAGCACAACCCGTCACTGTGAAGGATGTTCTGAAGTCAAACAATGACGAGGATCATCCAATCAAGGCCCAATAATACTCAGCCTTGTCGAATGTGAGATAACCGCCAATGAGGCTAACAGTTACCAAGGTGCTCTACTTTTGGGTCATCCATAGATAATATGTCGAAGTCAATACTGTTGGATTTTCCTTATTTACAGAGTATTAGTGTCACTAGTGTTCTTTTACTTTGTTACCATTAACATATATATCATTACTGAGCAGTAGCAACATAAACAAGAGTCAGAAAAGAACACGAGATTTATCCTTGGAAAACCCCAAATGGGGGAAAAACCCAACAACCTTTCTTAGATAGATTCTGTTCACAAAGCAAGTCCAATCAGATAAACCCTAGCACAACTGCTAGCTTAACCAAAAATACCACCCCAACTGCAGCAACAACACCATACAAAGGTAGCACACCTCCTCAAGGAGTAGCGCACAAGAGAGAGATACCAAAAGAATGAGCAATAATAAACTGTGCATCTGCTGCTACTGGGTCACCTCCTCCAAACTTGAGCCTTGCTTCTGTGTAGCTGGGAGAGTGTGAGTGAGTGAACAAATGAGCCAAGACGTCCTCTATTTATAGTCTTCCTGGCCACTAGACTAGGCCGACTTCTTCTCTTGACATGGTCTTTTCATTATTACTTTATTCTTCTGGGTCGACTTCTCTGCTAGGGTATTTCAATATCTCTTCAATGGATCTCTTACTTCTGGAATCTTCTCCACATCTAACAAAAGGTCATCTAGGAGGGAAAGATCCTCTTGCAACTACCAAAACATCAACACTCCCTCTTAGCTAGGGAGGCACCTTTCACGATGTCTTCATCTGGTAGTCCACTGACTACTCTGCAATATGCTAGCAGACACACGGCTGCTACAATGCCTTTGGTAGCTCGAATCATCAGGCATAGTCTCTATGATCAAACGGTAGCACACACAGCTACATCCAAACGATCTGGTAATCTCCATGACAATCAGCTAGTAGCACACAGCTACTACAATGTCATCCAATAGATCACAACCACTGCCAAGTAGTATACAACTATTGTCCAATGACACACAGTCACTGCCAGTGGAACACATCCACTGTAGTAGCACACAGCGAATGTCCAGAGACACACAGTCTCCACTAGTGGAACACATCCACCGAAGTAGCACACAGCGATTGTCCGGAGTCACACAGCCTCTGCCAGTGGAACACATCCACCGTAGTAGCACACGGCTACTGTCCAGAGACACACAGTCTCCGCCAGTGGTACAAAACCACCGAAGTAGCACACAGCTACTGTCCGGAGTCACACAACCTCCGCCAGTGGAACACATCCATCGTAGTAGCACACAACCACTGTCAAGAGAGACACGGTTTCCGCCAGTGGTACACAACTACCGAAGTAGTACACAACTACTGTCTGGAATCACACCGTCTCTGCCACAGTCTTACGACTACGTTTGTGATGTTTCTTTTCTTTGCAGGTCCGACAGTGCATTACCCCCTCAGTCACCTCACATGACTGATCCAAGGAACCCTTGGCCAGAGAGGTTAGCCGACATGAGAAGAAACAACACACCTCCCTCTCAAAGAGGGTGGACATTCGACAACACTCCAAGATTGTCCCTGAAGTACTCATACTTCACTCTTGACAAAGGCTTGGTGAGGATGTCTGCTATCTGCTCATTCGTGGATATGTACTGGAGCTCCACAACTCCTCTCTGCACCATGTCCCAGATGTAATGATATTTGATCTCTATAATATATATGCTTAGACCTGTCATGGAATGCAGGGTTTTCGGTAAGCTTCACGCAACTTTGATTGTCACAATGTATCAAAGTTGGCTCCAACAAATATCCCATCTAGCAACTTCCGGAGCCACACTACTTCACGGCTTGCCATGCTTTCTGCGATATACTCTGCTTCTGATGTACTGAGTGCCACTGATGTCTACTTCCTACTCAACCATGAGATCATTCCCGATCCCAGACTAAAACAGCATCCGAAAGCACTCTTTCGATCCATTGCACTCCCTGCCCAGTAAGAATCTGTATATCCCTGCATCTTCACACCTCCATCTGAGACATATCTCAATCCATATCCAACTGTACCATGAAGGTACCTCAACATATGCTTTGCTGCCATCCAATGTACCTATCTAGGTTCAACCATGTGTTGACTCAAGGTATTCACTGCAAAGCATATGTCTGGCCTGGTGTTAACCAGGTACATCAAGGATCCAATCAACTGTCTATACATCGTGGGATCCACAAAATCTGAAGATTTGTCACTCAAGAGCTTCAGATTTATCGTCATGGGTGTGGTGATGGACTTGCAGTCCCTCATCCCGAATTTCTTCAGGATCTCAACAGTATATTTTCCTTGGATAAGGAAAATTTCATCTGATCTCTGCCACACTTCCAATCCCAAGAAGTAATGCATCAGACCTAGATCCTTCATCTCAGACTTTGAAGCGAGATCCCTCTTGCACCCAACTATGAGATTCTCATCTCCTGTCAGAAACAGGTCATCCACATGTAGGATCAATGGGCAACCATCAAATAACGGTCTAATCTGGCAGATCATGCCCTGGATGCCTGCTTGGGCTTGTTATCCCCCACTTTTAGGGACAACTAAGGAGATTATGTCTCGAGGCCCACAAGTCCTATACATGGAGTACCGAGAGCCAGATCAACTTGAGCATGGCCATGGAGGGCCCATCTTTTCTCCCTTTCAGCGCCTCCACTTTGTCAGCAGCATCAGCATCCATCACCTTCGGTTTGGTCCTGTATCAGAGATGGTTCTTGCTCCATGAGGTAATGAGTCTGGGTATCATGGTATGTGTCACTCTGATCCTCAAAACCTTTGAATATGTGCATCTAGTTCTTTTTGTTTCTAATAGGTGCTTGGATCTTATACTTATCCACTTGACCATGTTTGGGGAGATTGACAAGATGCCCTAGTAAGCCTGTGCCCATAGGTTTTGAGTTGCCACTGGGGGGGATTCATGAAAAGTCATCGTCCGCTCCCGTCATACTTACCACTTTCCATCTTACTTCCCGCTCATCCATCCCATTTCATTGGTTCGGGCATTGGGTTGGCCAATTATTTAAGGGTTGCACCTTGCCTTGTGGGAAGAAGGGGCTAAAGGCCAAGAAGGTAAAAGCAAGCTGGCAAGAGATAAAAGTCTAAAATAAAACCTCGAGATGCTTCGCCCAGGGATCCCCGAGAAAGTAGTAAAAGGCTTCTCAGCAAGAAACAAGAGGGACCCATAAAAATAATAAAACAAGACCTAGTCAGAGGATAGGGGGTCTCATCACGAACTAACCTATTAGGCCCATGGGCACCTAGCGGTATGACACTACTAGCAGTTGGTTACCACGCCAGGGTAGTGGCTCTTGGTTGCATGGCCAAGAGAAAGGGGGTCTCATCACGAGCCAGCCTTCTCATCTCTGTGAAAGTGCTTGTGGGTAACATTGCCACCACTGGTCACCACACCAGGGCAGTGTCCCCTGATTAGCTTCTTCAATAAAAAGAAATAAAGAATAAAGAATAAAAAGGCATGAATGGGCTTGGGAACATTTGCATCCAAGACAGGTGCATCTCGCCTTCTACATGTCTGCATGAGTCATGTCTAGGTCAGTTACCTTGGGATCGATTCACTAGGAGAGTTCCTTTCACCGAGGGTTTTTTATCCTCAGGTTATCAATTGGGCTTTTCATCCCTCTTGGTTTCCCTTGAGCTTTTCCCTCACACTTGCAATAATTCCTCCAAAGTGGTGAACGATGTTCTAGTGGGCTTATCTTTTGGTAACTATTATAGGGAATCATTGTAAATGACCATGCAAGACATCTTAGAAAGTTTTGTGGAATTCCATCGAGTCTAATATATTTATTTTTAGTTAATTAATTTTTAATTAAATTTTCCTAAGTTTGGAGGTTTAATTATTTATTTTTGAGCAATAATTGTAAAAACGAGGTCCTTGGACTTTTGATAGGGGTATTTGTGCTCAAAAGAAATGGAATAGCACCCCCTACATCCATGGACCAAGTTTCAGCTCGGTCGGACAACTTTTGCTATGGGTTTGTCCACCCGGAGTGTCAGTCAGTCTAAAACAACAATTTTAATTGCTAAAGTCCAAACATGGCAAAAATGTAAAAATTGTAATAATGAGTTTAAAGGTCAAAAAAGGTGAAATAATGGTTAGAGAGAGACCCCCTAGGCATAACATCACCCTCCCAACCTTTTCCAACCTATTCTAACCCCTTTTCCACCTTCCACACTCAAAAGTTACGCCCCCCTAGGGGGATTGACGTTTTTCCTTAGAGATTAATGTTGTGACTTGAGTGAGCCCCCCTCTCTTGTGCTTTCCCTTCCTTTAACCCTTACATCACCTTCCATGGTGATCCCACACCTTTTCCCTCACCCCAACACTCCCTTTCTTGCCTCATCCCAAGAAAGTTGCGCCCTCCAAGAGGAGTTACACCCCCCTCCACTTGGAAAAACCTAGAAATAATTTTTAAAAATTATTTTAATTCCTTCCACTCCCCTAGCACGAATCCCATAGCCTCCCACTTGCTTTTCTGTGATCCCAACACCTCCCACACTTTTCTAAACCCTAGATCTAGGATTCAAACCCTAGATGGTGCGCCCTAGCCTAGGGATCTACTCTATTTCTTGGTGGTGGACACTTGGCATTGATCCAAAAGAGGTAGGTTTGTCTCTCCAAGTATAAATAGATCCCTCTCCTCACTCCCAACTCACCATATCTTGAGCTATTGTTATGCTACTTGATTTTCCACTCTTTCTCTCTCTATTGTTCCATCATTTCCATTCTATGCTCTTAGGGTTTTGGAGTATTTTCTCTCCAAGATCTATTTTCTTGAGTAATAATAAAGGAGAAGTTTTGGAGGATAACTAGAGGAGCAATGCATGTTCTTGTTCTTCTTATGCATATGAGGTAAACTTGTATCGATTTGTTTGATGGTTGTACACATTGGATCTTAGGTAAAGTGTTACTTGGGTAGATTTATCAATGCATGTTCTTGTAGATCTATATATCTTGATATGTTAGATAGGATTGAAGTGTCATCTTGTTAACATATTCAACATATTATCTCTTGTATGCACATCATCTTTCAAGTTTTTGTAGGTTTTCCTTCAAGGGTTTCATTGGGAACACCACAAGCAAGAAGGATCTCTTGAGACACATCTATACTCCATGTTTTTCTAACCCTTTACTCTTCTTCTATATTGCTGTTCATTCATATATATTTCAGCTAGCATAATCTAGTAAGATAGGTCATTTTATATCAAAAATTTCAAATCTTTCTTAAGAAAAAATTTTACCCTTAAAAAGCAAAAGTTTTTCTTCATTTGTAGAGTTGTGTGTGACATTTCCAGCAAGCATAGCTTGCTGGTTTTTGCAGGTTCAGATCTAGTTGAGAGGGGTTTTGGCTACCCAAAGGCATCCACACAACACTCAAAGACTCTCAAAGGGATTGGTAGCTATTTCTCAACCTTGCTCCTTCAATTTCCTAGTGTTTTCCTTAATTTTTCTCCTTCTTTGTTTGCTTGTAGTGGCTCACATTTGTGGGAGGAAAGAGGGTACGGCCCCCTTCCACGTGTGAACCTTGGGTAGTTAGGGTTTATGTCTAGATCTTGATTTTTATCTTGCCTTTTGCCTTTCTCTTTCTAGACGTGAGGGTTTGTGAGATAAAGGGTATCTCCCAAACCCTAGGACGTGGGGTAGGGTTTGCTTGTTTTTCTTTCTCCCTTTGCTTGCTTCTTGGCTTGCCTTGCTTGCTTGCTTGTTCCTTTCCTCAATAATTTCTAATTAAGCAAGCTAAAGTTAATTGCCTACCTATTTGGGAGAGGAATACCCCAAAATGTTAGGTTAGGATTTTAATTTGCGATTTAAGATCTAAATGCTTAATTGTTTTAATATCCTAAATCTAGATCTAATACACTAAAGTAATTCTCTAGCTTAAACCTATTGGGCACCTAAATCAACTTATTTAAATCTCATGCATGCTTAGTTCACTACAAATGCTCATTTTTATGTCTCATGCTTAGATCTATGAACTAAACGCTTAACTAAGTGAATGGTGTTTTGTTTATTGCATAGATCCTTTGATGCCATATGCTTAGGGTAAATTCTTTCTTTTAAGTTGATAAGTAAGCACACATAAATTTTCTTCTCTTTCACACTTGGTGCTTTTATCTTAATGCTTCAAAACTTAACATAAGTGTGATTGCACATCTCTATTGGTTGGCAAGTTGTTCTTGCCTTTTGTTATTTGTTTCGAGCTACCTCTATTGTGTATTTTAGTGACATATACGTGTGTTAATGCTCTTGATCTTGTAACTTAAACAACACATTTTTAAGGCCAAAGTAAGTTTCGGCCAAGTCACTAAATCACCATTAAAAAGTGTCATAAAATCTTTAAAACACTCATAAACACTGCTAAAAGTCTATCTAACTAATATATATACTTAATAGACTATTTAGGGTACCTTAGACCACCATCTTCACCATCTAAAACGGGTTTGAGGAAAACAACGGAGGGTGTAGGCAGGGGGCTGTCTCACAGCGCACAGAATGTGTCCTCTCCGGGAAGTACTCTTGTTTTGGGCTGACTGAGAAAGCTACGGTTGGCCTCGTTGCCACACTATCTTGAGCATCCAGCAGTTATTTGGCAATAGGAGGAGGAGGCTTTGGTGAAAGCTTAATAAAATTTGAAAACCTTAAGAAAGCTTAACATCTTAACCTGGGACTTAACTCATTCAAGTTACTTGTGGGTTTAATATTTAAGAGTGGTTGGTCTTCATCTATAGTACTTGTTCTTAAAAGATCTAAATCTTCTTGAATGTGTTGATTATATTGATATATTGATGATGATCTCATAAATGTGATGATGTGTTAATGCTGATGCTTTAATCCTTTGATATCCTGCACACATAAAGATAAAACGTGGTTAGCTTGCTCTTGTATCATTTGTATCCTAGCATTTTTACTTGTAAGTAATTGTATCTAATATTTATTGATTCAATTTATTCTTTTGTAATCTTGTAAACAACTTGTAATTTATTTGTAATGAACAACCTTAACATTTAGTTGACCCCATTGCCCAACCTTAGGAACTAGTCTTAGTTGACCTAGGGAAAGGCTTGACTTACATACTAACCCTTGCATCTTGCATTGCTGCTTCTGCATCTTAGGATTAGAATCCCCCAAACCTTGTAAATAATTAAAACTAACTCCTAGAACTTAACTCTAAAACTAATCATCTAGAAACTAAGGTCTACCCCCTTTGGCTTCCCTAGGAGTAAGTCTAGATGGAAGAGGTTCCGGTCAAAGTGACAACGTGGGCTGTGAACCTAGGCATTGTGCCTCCAAGGACACACTAAGTGAGCCGGACTTAGCTCACGTTTGCAAGTGTGTATAAGGATGGCAACATACACCTTAGTGAGCCTTTCTCCCCGAGGGTTTCATTGTTGAGGCCTTGCTTTAGCAACACCTCAACATTTAACCCTCTTGTCTTTGGCCATCTCATTATCATTTCAACCCTTCAACTTTTGCAGCCATTTGACTCCATTTTCCCTAATGGCGCACTGATCTAAGACCTCTTGTATTGAGTACCTTGATCACATACAACTTCTAAACAAATCTTGAACAACTAACTAACCTTCTAACCCTAGCGTACACTAACATCTACTAACCCTACTGCTGCCATTGTTTATTTATGCTATACTTATACCATTGCAGCATTTATATCTTTACTAGCAATTGAATGATTAGCTACGGCATTGTTTCTTAATGTTGATATTACTACATTGATTGCCATTAGCATTTATTATGAAGTGATATATTGTAATCATTGTCATTGTACAACTTTGATTTGCTTCATCAATAATATTGTTTATCAATTTCTTTACATCAAAAGTCCATAATTATATGAAGTGCTACCAAGCAAGTGATCTTGCATATGCACAGTTTCTTTGTTGCTTTGTCTCGAGCAGGTACACTTCTGGTTACTTTTATCTTTATTGGCTATTAAACTGGACTTTTTGATCGATGGTGACTTGTGAGGGGGAAATTATCATTTAGCCTTTTAAGCCTTTGTCTTCTCAAAACCACAGGTCACCGGGGACGTCTCCCCTCAGCCTTACCTCCCTAAATAGAAAGAGCCATCCCATTGAGGTGACAGTGGTGGGATAGTCTCAGTTATGCCAATTTTCCCTCCTTTCATCTGTCTTTTACCTTAACTACAAACTGTGCGATAACAGGGCCCATACAAATCCTTCTTCAATCTGTAGACATGCGACTCCTTCTCATGTATCTTGTGGTTTCTCTATGTACACTTCTTCTGGGTACCAGAGCAAGTGCGTCGTCATAATATTCTCCCTCTAGCTGGGAGAATCCTCAGGCCACAAATCAAGCTTTGTACATCTCTATGCTTCCATCTGCAGTATGCTTGATCTTATAGATCAACTTGGAAGCACTATTGACTTCCCTTCTGGTCTCGGAACCACTTCTCACACATCATTCTTCATGATGGACTGATACTCCTCCATCATGGCATCCTACCATTCCTGCTTCTCAGCAGCGTCTTCAATGGTGGAAGGCTCTGAATCAATATGATGCTGCTCATCAGCGCCACATAGCTGGAAAACATGTGTGGTTTCTGGAATTGAGGCAAAATCTATATCCCAGTCCTTCTGACTGGTTGCCTCCTCTGTCACTGCAACAAGGTCTATCGAGACAAGGGAATCGTCCCATGAGATCTCACATCTCCTAGAAGCCTCTGAAGCTTCGATCTAGCCTCCTCAACTCATGACACCTATTTGTCAATCTTGGAAGACGTCTCTCTCTCCTATCTGAATCTGAGAAGGAATACTTTTTGAATGAAAGTCTCTAAGCCATTGACTCTCTCTGAGATCAGGCTCACTCTGAATCTACATTCTCCCTCTGAAGCTTGACTTCCTCTGAGTCTAGATGATCTTCGGATCCACCTGCTTCCATTGCATCTGTTGACTTCTTTTGAAGTATGATCTCCTATGGACTGTGTTGGGAGGTTGCTCCTCCCTACTGGATCCTAAGGGTTGACTCCCTCTGAAATCTAGCTTCTTCTGATTTGGTACTTGGTGGGGCCGCCTGCCTCGCCACTAGTGGAGTCATCTGCTTCTCTTCATAGTATGGCTTATTAATGCCATGTATCTGTATGAGAACATGCTTGTTTACTGCATCGTTTCTAGGTAGGCTCTTCTGGAACTACTGACTCTTCCTGATGATTTGAAGACTGGTCAAATTAACTGTACGGTCATCTTTGAAGCCTTCTGCTCCTCACAGTCAATCTTCATAAGAGATACTCTTCTTCGTCTTCTACTTCACATGGGTGTGTATGTTCGTGTAAACATTTCTATGTCTCGGCTAGAGACTGTCTAAATAGTTTCCTCCTGCAATTGTCATCATAGCTCCTTCTCAGAGCTATCACCTATGACTTGCTCAGAACAAGAGACAAGAACAACATTTCCATGGTAACCTCCATGGAATGGTTAGTAATCAAAAACATCTCCTAGAGGAGATCAATTTCATCAGACAAGTATATCATTAACAATGAGCATTTTCTTAATGGTAATTGTACCGATAGTATTCAGGTGTACCTAAACATTTGATAGAAATAACAAATAATAAAGTTGTAAAGACTGTTAACCTAGGTACAATACTTCCTTAAGCAACAACAATATAAAATATCAAACCTGGAGTCTGGTGTTGTTGTCCTGCTTGAGTTTCCTTCTATCATTCATATGAAAAACACAATTGTCTAAAAGACAAATTCTTCATCCTTTGATGCCTTTGAGTGCTCTTCGGCTTCTGTTGTATGTGCATGATGTTTCTTCTTCTCCTGTTCTTTCTCACGTTTGTGAGGACATTGTGCGGCATAATGTCCCATCTTCCTGCAATTGAAGCATTGAACCTTTGACACATCCCTCTTACGATGTGGCTTCTTAGACCTCCTTGGACTGCCTTCTTCTCTTTCCTTTCTCTTCTTCACTTGTGTTGCAAGTGCTTGGTTTTCCTCATCATCTACCTTTTGTTTCTTGGACATCAATCTAGATTTCCCTTGAGAGCAATCTGCCCATAACTTGTCAAACTTGGGTAACTTCCTTCTTGCAAAATTCCTTGGATAAATGGGTCCCAAGAGGGAGGGAAACCATTTAGCATAGTGGTTACTAGTTCAGCACCTTCTACTGGATCTCCAATGGATGCTAACTGGTCTTTGATCTGTGAGATCCTTGTAAATAGGTTGGCTATCATCTTTGACTTGTTCATAGTCACATTTCTAAGTTGATGTCGAAGGGTAAGCTTCCGACTAGTGTTCTTGCTTTCGTAGAGTCCGGTTAGGGCATCAAACATCTCCTTTGCAGTATTTAGTTATGATACATTGGGTATCAAGTGATCCTTGATTGAGTCTGTCAAGATCCTCTTGGCCTTGACCTCATTCTTCTTGAACTTTGCCTTTGCTTCTTCATCTTCAGATTCTGGAAGCATCTTTTTGACGTCATCCAATAATTCATTCTCTTCTAGAATGAGTTGTATTCTATGCTTCTAGCATCTGAAGTTATCTATTCCATCCAATCTATCCTCAACTCTCATAATGGTTGACATTTTCGCCAATAAAAACCCTAGTACTCAAAAAAACTGGATTTTTCAGAGTTCACCAAAACTACACGTTGAGGGTTTCAGGGGGTGCGCTAGGTTAGGGCGCACTGCTCTGTGAACAAATTATTCCCAACGTCCCTGGGATAGTGATCAACGAGCATGACAAAGTATTGCAGCTACAAGGTGTCGTTGTACCGATCTTCCTTCCAATGGTTAAGCTGTTCTGAAGGTAACCAACTCTGATACCATGTTGGGTTTTCCTTATTTACAGAGCATTAGTGTTACTAGTGTTCTTTTACTTTGTTACTGTTATCCCCTACTTTTAGGGATAAATAGGAGATCATGTTTCAAGGCCCACAAGTCCTGGACATGGAGTACCGAGAGAGAGATCGACTTGAGCATGGCCCTGGAGGGCCCATCTTTTCTCCCTTTCAGTGCCTCCACTTTGTCAGCAGCAACAACATCCATCACCTTCGGCGTGGTCCTGTATCAGAGATGGTTCTTGCTCCATGAGGTAATGAGTCTGGACTCCGAGTATCATGGTATGTGTCACTCTGATCCTCAAAACCTTTGAATATGTGCATTTAATTCCTTTTGTTTCTAACAAATGCTTGGATCTTATACTTGTCCACTTGACCATGTCTGGAGGGAATGACATGATGCCCTAGTAAGCTTGTGCCCATAGGTTTTGAGCTGCCACTGGGGGGATTTTTGAAAAGTCATCGTTCGCTCCCGTCATATTACCACTTTTCCATCTTGCTTTCTGCTCATCCATCCCATTACATTTGTTCGGCCATTGGGTTGGCCAATCATTTAAGGGTTGCACCTTGCCTTGTGGGAAGAAGGGGCTAAAGGCCCAGAAGTTAAAAGCAGTTGGCAAAAGATAAAATCCTAAAAATAAAACCTCGAGATGCTTCGCCCAAGGATCCCCGAGAAAGCAGTAAAAATATTCTCAACAAGAAACAAGAGGGACCCATAAAAAATAATAAAACAAGACCTAGTCAGAGGATGGGGGGTCTCATCACGAGCCAACCTCTTAGGTCCATGGGTACCTAGCACTATGACATTACTAACAACTAGTTACCACACCAGGGTAGTGGCTCTTGGTTGCATGGCCAAGAGAAAGGGGGTCTCATCACGAGCCAACCTTCTCATTTCTGTGAAAGTACTTGTGGGTAACATGCCACCACTGGTCACCACACCAGAGCAGTGTCCCCTGATTAGCTTCTTGAAGAAAAAGCAATAAAGAATAAAGAATAAAAGGCATGAATGGGCTTAAAAACATTTGCATCCAGGACAGGTGCAGCTCGCCTTCTACAAAGGCACCCATAGGTAAGCCCTACATTTCCCTGCTTTCACTGCACCCCTTGTCAGGACATCTCTTATCCACCTCACCCATTTACATGACTTGGATTTAATCTCTTTCGAAAACATCTCTTTCCAATGGGCATTGACCCAATAGGACACCATGTCACCTCCTCCAAACTTGTATTGCAGATTTGTAAAATGTCTTTGAGCACTTGACTGGGGTAAAAGGGGTTTTATGCACATGTTTAAATAATATTGATGATGGGATGTGATTGACATTGCTATGATCCATGTGACTTATGAGCCCATGGAGGGCATAGTTGTTGATGTGCAGGATCATGCCCGACGGACAGGTACACATGGGGAGATGATTAGTTCGGACCTCCATGGGGCTGAAGAGCCCACCAGATGGATGCTGAGACCGTAGCAAGGGGCAGAGACGGGACAGAGGGGTTTGCACCGAGGAAGAGGAGGGCGTTCCACAGAGGCACCCTAACAAAGCCTTACCTAGGGGGGTTGTGCCCTCTTCATTGGAACGTTGGACTTGGAAGGCCCAAGACGTCACCCAGGAGGCTCATGACGTCATCCAACTTCATGGACGTTCTGGGAGACAGTCATGCATCTATTTGTTATGAAATTATCTTGATCAGTGTTGCATGTTGAAGCTATGATCAAATTATTAGATGCATGTTAATGTTATGAAATTTGGATGATTATTCTAATATGCATCTATTTGTTATGAAATTATCTTGATCAGTGTTGCATGTTGAAGCTATGATCAAATTATTAGAAGAATTAAAAGTTGATCATAGAGCTTATCCTCTAACCTAACCTTCTGTCAAGATAGTGTATTGTCTTAGTACAACAAACAGGTTGAAGAAAGCACTCGTCACTTGAGTGAAGGAGACCTGGAAGAAAAGCAAGCACTCACTCTTGAGGACAAGGCTCCAGGTTTGATTAATCAAGATTCAAAGGTACAGATGACAAGCTGATGACTTTAGTTGAGATAGCAATCGTCGTAAAAGTATTATACTTGATAGCATTTGAGAATATAGACTTTGCTCTGATACCATGTTAATGTTTATGCCACATAAGAACTATAATAATGGCATAAACATTAACATGGTATCAGAGCAAAGTCTATATTCTCACATGCTATCAAGTATAATACTTTTACGACG
>JASDQU010100042.1:442890-458176 GCA_032191745.1 Picea mariana | reverse complement strand
CCGGGATGACATATTTCTGGGACCACATGATATTTAGGTGGTTTTTTCGGCACATGGTTTTTTGCCGATCGTTTTCTATTTCCGATTAAGGAATTAGGGTTTTGGAATAATCCAGGTCATTGGGTTAGGGTTTTGGATGCCGCTGGCTCCTATATGTATATTCTATTGTAAACAATGTAACACAATGTATGAATATAATATATGTTGGTTTTCCCGGTTTGGGTTTCCAGGTGAAAAATCTCTGTGTAATGTTTGTATTTGTCATTGTATCTTTTCTTTTCTTTTCTGAATATCAGTTTGCAGTAGATATTGTACAAGGTTAGAATTTACACTGAGGACTATTTGAATTTCAAGGGGCTCGTGTCCCAAAAATTTAACATTCGGGAATTACTTTTCTTTACATAGGTTTTACACACGGTGGTGGAAAAATGTACAAAAAATATAGTACCAATGTCTGTTACACAGGGTGGTGGATAGGACGACCAAATAAATAGCATTCATGAATTAGTTTTCTTTAAAACGGGGGCTCGTGGATACAAGAAATTGGAATGTATCAAACTATAGGTTCTTGGAGAGCATAAATTGTACATAGCAAAAACGTAATTTTTTAAAGTAGATATTTACTTTTATACATATGAAATATGTACTTTTATAGAGCATGTACGGAGCCCTCATTCTATATAGTGTGACGGAGCCCAGATTACATACTTAGGCATTTTTTGGAGCACGGGTTGTCGAGCTGGCGGGTTGAAAATTGAAAAAAAATGAAACGTGTTACATATTCCTGGAAATTTAAAGAAACATATATATGTGTGAAATATGATATGTTGAATTAGAGTGAGTGATTTATGTCATACTTTATTTTGAAAAAGAAAAAAAGAGAATAGAGATAAAATAAACAAAATGACTTCACATTCAGCATAGCTGAAGATAAAAAATCCAAGAAAACATAAATATATAAGGAGACAAAAGAATAGTTTTATTTGGAATATATGAAAAAAATAATAGTTTGTTACATATCCCTAGAAATGTAAATGCGTTTGTCATATAGACTGGGATTGGGGCTCCTACGGACCATAACAGAAATATGTACAAGAAATAGGAGTGTGGAAAGAAGCTGGACACACTAGAATGTAATACCTGAAAAGTAGAAATGGGAAGATCAATTTTTGCCTATAGATTTCTACTCAGAAAAGGAATAACTAGATTGATAAAGAAATGACTATCACTATACACTTACAGGGATGGTACGTATAAGTAATTTTTGTGTTTGGTTGGTGATGCCTTTCCCTACTGGTTTTTGTGGGCAGCCCACTTCAATAACTGGATTGATACACAGAGGATTTATGCATTTGCCTGTTGGATTTCTTGGTTGATCCACTTCAAGTTCTCTTCAATATAGCTTCTCAAGGGGGCGACGTTGATGTCATTGCGGACTCAAATGTTGAAAATTTCATTTTCTAATTCGTTTAGATCAATTGAAAGTTTACACAGACCTTCATGAATGTCTCCATTCTGTAGCGAATACCCGACTAGCCAGTTGTCCACCTCTTCTTCATGATATTCAACAATTCTGTAAAAAAATTCTAAAGACAAGGCCTTCAAGTTATCAACTTGTTGATCAAAATCTTGCTTGGTTAACGTCAGCGAGTTGAGGATTAAGCTGGGGTCCTGAAAACCGTTTGTCTTTCCTGCTAAGTCTATTTTGGTGAGCTTTGTGAATAATGTTTCTTTCTTTGATATTGCTTGCTCACACGATTGCATGATTAGGTACAGGTTCTTCACTTTCTGTTTCCAACATGCTTCTAATTGAGTGAACCTTTTTTTGGATGGGAGATCGTGTTGTCTTATTCTCGTCTTTGGCATGTTGTTGACATGAAAGGCGAAAGGGATGACCGAGTGCACATAGAAATTTTATTCATTCTTTAAATCCGTCTGCAGAAGTAGGAGCAAGTTATGTGCCCTGCTCCCTAGGGAATCCATATTTTGTGATGTTTCCCAGGCCTTGGCAATCAGTTCTATTCTTTTGTTGATATTTTTCTCTACATATCCTCTACAGGATGCCAGGAAGCTGGAGGACCCTTTTAGATTTGTTGCAGGGGTGCACGTAGTCACAAGCATGGCTATTTCCAAGGAACTGTCAAGCAATGGCATAGGAATGAAAGCTTCCTCTAATTCCTTAATCTGGTTCTTTAGTCAGGCATTTTCGGCTTCAATGACTCCAACGGAATCATGAAGAGCATCTTCGGTTTCCCTGTGAAGTTCAGAGAGTTTGGATGCGTGCATATTGGCAAGGTCAAGTTCTGAATGATGTTTTCTTTTCTTATTTTTTACATCTCTTTTTTCAATGATTAATTTTTTTGATTTGGTTTCAAAAACAACGCTCTGGAATACGAAGGATTCATCTTCATCAAAAATTTCGGTACCAACCATGTCCATTGAGCAGGCATGCTGAATTGCGTGTGCGGGCTAATCAAGGTTGCAGAATATGCTTTCCAGATCAGCGTCAAGATCCATGTTTTGACGGTAAATTTTGGGTTGCTCCGCCTCCCCTACAATTCCTTTTTCGTCCTTCTTCATGGGAAGCTCTTGAGGAAGATGTTCATTGTATCTCTACAAAACTATTGTGGAGTTGCTGGTAGTAGTTTATCAAAAGGTTGGCTGGCTCCAGACGCTGCTTGAAATGAAGAAATGGATGGGACAATATAACCTCCCGCAAACATTGCTTCAATGCATGCGAATGGAAAATCTCCTCATTAATGACAATATCTATGTGTGTTGTATGGTGACCTATTAGAAGTAAAGTGTAGTTATTGCAAACTTAGAAGTGCAAAGGTGAGGGTTACGACGAAGAACATTTAAGGATTGGAGGTTTCGTGAACGAACCAAGATGGCGGCGTGCGAATGACATTGCATGGTATTTGAAATTAAGACTGGGAAGCGATTGGAGGTTTCGTGAAGGAAGCAAGATGGCGGTGTGTGAATGACATTCCATGGAATTTGAAATTAAAACTGGGAAGGGAGAAGAAAATGCTTCGCAAAAATTGCATTAATGGAAAAACTTCTCGAGCCTTGTGTGCATCAATGACATCTTAGACAGTAGTTGCACAATGACCTGTTAGCATTAAAGATTTAGAAAGAAGACATATACATATATATATATATATATATATATATATATATATATAAATAGTGTTTTTTATTATGCACACGTGTGAAGGTAATGGCCACGGGGAAGAGCAAGCAAGGAAGGAATGGCCAAGTCTGAAAGTGCATGGGTCGGGATCGCGAGTTCTCGAGTGGGCGGGTTCAAAAGAAGGCCTCTATTTTTCGGTGTTCTACAAGTAGCACACAAAGTTCCACGATATACAAATTGAGAAGCAGACTTGCGGGCTGGCCAAGATTTGATAGACCATCTACAATTTCTGGATCGCAGATTCTCGGGCTGGGGGGGTCAAAAACGACGCTCTGTTGTTCGGTGCCTTGCAAATATCTTATGATAATAAATTGAGAAGTGGATTTGCGAGGTGACCGGCTCAACATTCTACTCCAGGGCTAGTGGGCTCCCACAAATGAGCAATACATATTTGCGGGCTGTACATTGGGCCAATTTCCGCCATATAGAAATTGGGTTCTCGGGCTGGCGAGTTCAAAATTGCCTAAGCAAAGCAAAGGGATTCGTCCAAGTCCCACTGCACATTTCATAATTCATGTGCAACACAAAGTCTGTCATTACTAGATCAATGTGTGTAGAAACGAGGAAAAAGTAAATATGTGCCTTTATAAAGTATGGACGTGAGATTTTATAGATCGTGTACCGATATCGCATTCCATACTTGTGGGTTCTCGGACGGGAGGGGTCGAAATATAGGCCTCTATTGTTCCGTGTTTTACAAATAGCACATACAGTTCCGTGATATACAAATTGACAAGCGGACTTGCCGGGTGGCTGAGAATTTATAGAGCATGTACAGTTTGTGCATCACACGTTGTCGGGTTGACGGGGTTAGAAACTGGCCTCTATTGTTCGATGCCCTACAAATTGCTTATGATGCACAGATCCCTTATTTCATACTTAGCCACTTATTTGGATCGCGCACTTGCGAGATGCACACTGTGCCTCTAATGTTCTGTGTCCTGCAAATAGCAATTATAGTTGGGTGATATACATATTGAGAAATGGACTTGCGGGCTGGCTGTCTCAACATTGCAGTTCTGCTGGATGGTGGACGTGCAGCGTAGCAGCTTCTCGGCACAAGAAAAAGAAAAAAAAAAAAGCATACCTACAAACAAGTTTGACAAATTCAGAGAAAGTAAAGGAAAAACTGTTTACTATGGAACACAGGCAGAAAAAGAATGCACCTTTGCATTGATTCATGTACATCTCTGGGTAGGAGTTATTTGCGCCTTCTAGTTTCCCTTTCTATTTCTATCAACAAAAGTACAAAACAAAAGGGATATGAACATAAGCTCAGATGTTAAGAAAAAGGCAACTACAATGTACATATACAAAAAAAAAAATTGAATAAGATGAATAGAGTCACAAATAGTTTTTTTGAGGATGTACCTTATTTTTTCTTTTTTTGCACAATGTATATTTTATAATTAGAGTAGAAGACCGTCTGTATGCTCACCAGAACGCTATGTGTAGAAATCAGGGATACAGATATGCTTTGAAACATAGAAATATGAGTTTGCAATAAGTTTGATGTATATGTCATAATTCAAGTGCAATACCAATTGTATCGTGATCAAACCAATATGTTTCTAAGACAAGCATATTGTATTGAGAAATGGACACATTGGACCAGACATGGTCAATAAGTGCATTTTGCAAATGGGCTATGTTGTTCAGAAGAAAGCGCAGACTGTATTTGCACATGTAGTTTTGCAATTCTTTTGTTCTGCCAGTATTTTGTAGCGTGTCAATATTGAAGTCTCCTACAAGTACAATGGATCCGTTCAGATGGAAATGGTCCAATGCATTGGAAATACCATTTACTATGTTGGAGAATGTTGCATGGGGAGCAGCGTACAGATTTAATATTGCAACTTTTGTTCCATGGGAAAAAAATTTGGCAAGCACCAGTTCAACATTCTTTTCTTCGATATGTATGTGGTCCAAAATTGGTACATGTTTTTTCACCAATATCATCACCCCATGTGTAATGTAACCTGATATGCAATTGTGATTTGGGAATTGTTTGTTCTGCATGCATAATGCCATGTGTGTTTCCTGCAAGCACAGAATATCGGATTGCATTAAATCATAGTCATTCAATATATCATCCATGTGTGCATTTAAGCTGCGTGTGTTAAGCGAGAGAATTGACACAGATGAATTTGTTTGTATGGATTGGTAATCATAATGCAGTTTCCATTTTGTGGTGGTCTTGAGTCGTTCCATCTCAATATCAACTTTCTGTTTCACTTTGAAGTTATCTTTTGTCAGAGGACTTAGTAAGTACAAGGAGTCTATGCTTCTGACACGGGACAATGTTGTGTATACAAGTCCATGTATCCAAATTCCAGCAAGCTGAAATGCAACATTATCAAGTGTTAGTCCTTGTGATCTATGCACTGTACGTGCACATGCAAGTTTAATCGAAAACTGTTTGCGAATATTTAGTCGAACTGTCTTTCCTGATGTTGATACTGGCTTTGATATTTGCGAAATAGGAGTCCAATCGCTTGCAGTGTTTGAATTATATAGATAAGAAAACTTGCTTGCTTGTCGCTTGCCTATATGCGGTTCATGGAACTTAATCCAAAGGAAATCTACTTTTTCTATCTTCGTATAGCCTTTCAGTATTCCATTTACACCATTCACCAAGCCATCCTGTGAATCATAGTTACAGGCATATATTTCAACTAGCATTTCTAATTTCAGTGCAAGTTGCAAAGGTAAAGTGACTGAATGTTCATGACGTGGGACATTTCCATGGTTGTGTTCTTCCAAGTCAATCAAATTGATGATGATATCATCACCAGGCATGAGCGACAGCATGTGGCTATTACACTTTGCAACATCCTTATTTCTGTAGAACAGGTACGGGAACGTTGGATCTGTTGGTGCAGGCCATAAGCACCTCAAATTGATATAGGTCAAGTCATCATATGTTTGGCTGTGTGTGCGCATTCTATTCAGAATTGCCATGAATGTTTCATCTGTCTGGCGCATTGTAGTTTGCAACTCAAAGCATTTAATATTGTCTCTCCAGAAGTCATGGGTCATTGTTTCCATGTTAACGATAGGTTGTTCAAATATTAAATAATCTTGGATGGGTTGTGCCTGGTAAAGATCACCACAGAAGATCATGTCAATGTTTCCAAAGTATTTGGTATGCACATGTTTTATGCTTCTTAGCTGGCTGTCAATGGAATACAAGAACCGACTGCCAATCAAAGATGCTTCATCTATAAAGACAAGTTGGAGTTCCTCGTAAATATTAGATAATGTATCCAACATTTCCTTGCTAAGTGGAAGAAACTGTGACTTGTTAAAAGGCATTAAAAATGCAAAGTGGACTGTTGTTCCACCAACATTGTATGCAGCTTTTCCTGTGTATGCAACTACTAGGCCCTTTGGTTTCATAGGGTTAGAGAAATTGTTTGAATCATAGATTCGTATAAGCATTTGGAACAATTCTTTATCTGTGAATGTCTTTCCTGTTCCTGCTCCGCCTGTAAGGAACACGTGCACACGACTGTTCATGTTCAACCATTTTTTAAGGGCAATGTATTTTACAATTGTTTGTTGTTTGCAATTCAATAGACATCTTATTCTGTGGTATTCATTATTTTTAATCAGGAAATGATGTTTTGTAACTTGAAAACCAAGGTTGATACGTTTTTTCACTTTCATCCGCTAGAGGATGAGGAAAATCCGCTTGTAAGTCATAGGAATCGGAAGGAGTTCTGGTTGTTTTTGGGTTTCTGAATGTCTCATCATGATCGCCAAGGTTTTCTAGGTCATTAAGTGCAACTTCTAGATCGCCCCATGTTGGATTAACATTGTAGGTAAATCTAGCTTCATTGATATGCACTATAGTCTCAAAGGAAACATACACAGCCTCCCATGTAGAGAAGTTATGTATTAATGTCTCTTCGTTTTCATGGAACGGAACGTACAACAACAATTTTCATAGTCACAATGTTTATTGTATTTGACAAACCGTATAACAGAGGGTTTTTTTCTTTTTGATATGGGTGTACCATTTTTTTTGTAATGCGATACGAATTCTGCTAAGCAGATATGCCTAATAGGAGATGGATGATGGATGTAATAATCAATAATAGAGCGACATATGACGTCCTATGAATTGTCAGGTTCTTGTTGCAGCAAAACCGGTGGTTTAAGCATAAATGTTTGTTTTTCAAGTGGAGATGTGTTTATGAAGACACATTTTCTTGAACTACAAGTGAGGGGCAAAGAAAGGGCAATGTGAACTGCTTGTTGAGTAGACATTTGTTGAAGATTAAGAAATGTGTTGTCAAGGGTGTGTATCATTTGTATGGCATCAATATGACTTCTTTCATGTTCTTTGCATATTTTTCTGAATGCAGATGTCATAGATTTGTCAATCTTCATCATATACAAGGTGTAGTAGGATGCTGCAGCATATGCATTCAGCACGTACTGTGCATCTATATTTTCTTTCCACATAATTTGCATGTCCTTGGAGAAACTGTTGTTCCAAATATGGGAGAGTTTTCGTTTAAGGAAAAGTGTTGGTTGCCTAAGCATTATTTGTATGGCTTGGATGTACTCATCTTCTGATAGATTTACCTGTGTCAAGAAGGCATCAAAGCTCATCGTTTCGTCAAATCCTCCTTGTTCTAGAAATGCGAACAAGGATTTAGATTTCTCAATAACAACACTGTCCTCTAAACTAACTAATTCTATGATTCTTGTAGCTCTCATTGGCGAAATGGGAAAGTTGTATCTACAATGCGAACTTTTTCGTTTTCTACAACTTCTTGTATGGTAATGTCTATGGACTTTCGCAAGGTCTAGTTCCAAATGATTTGTATTGCATGTTATGTATTTATCCACAAATTGTTCGATCTATGAATTGTTATCAGCTCCATAGACTGGTGCACCCTCTATCCACAACAGTGCATGGTCATGCTCATTTCCCCTATTCTAGAATTCAGTCACAAAAAAGTAGTCTGATATTTTTCCGAAAAATGTTTCATCATAGCATATCAATTGTCTCAAAGCATTTATTCTATGTTTATAGTATAGAGTACATGTCACCAGGTCTTTTCTTATGAGGTAGTCAATGTCGTTATTTTCTAGTGTATCAGTTTTTTTTTACGTTTCCTATTACTATGCAAGTCAGAAACGACAACCACCAATGGATCCCATCAATGCTCTGCACTTGTAAATGTGATTAAAAATATTGGCGGCCCCAATTGCCAGATCATTGCAATTTTTTTTTCTTGTTTTGTTGCAAATAGTCAGGAGAGGTGCGAATGTTCTTGAAATCTATGTATCCAATATCAAATTTCAGAATTTTTTCTAGGTTTACTTTGTACTTCACATCCTTGGCCAACAACTTTCTTCCTTGTAACTAGCCTTTTCTTATTTGGACCCACATGCAGGATAGAACTTGCTCTATTATTATGTGCATTGTTTTGAAAAAAAAAATTGTTATGTGACAGGAGAAGTAACCGCTTGAATGTAGTAGCTCCCATCGGACTATTTTATGATAACTGATTCATTTTTTAATATCAGTGCCACATGGATCTCCGTAGAAAAGTGTTGGAAAGTTCATTTCCTCAGCGAATTTGTCCTTGAATATTCCAAGTGGATGCTGCCCCTTCAACAATTTTGTCTTGCAAGTCACGAATGCACTATGAATCAGTGAATGCATGGACCAATATTTCAGCAGGTGTTTCATTCTCCAATTCATCACTTGTATTAGAATCACTAGGATTTTTTAGAGTCTCTGCAGAGTTGCCATGTTCTTTTGCAAGAACACTGTTCTAGTTGGAATTTATACAAATGTTCTTTGCTTTGTACAGGGCCCTGGAACATAATTCCTTTAATGCTTTCATAACAGCATGCACATGCACTTTGCCTGTCTGATATGCATTTTTGTATTGCAAGCATCTTTTCAGAGCCACAGGGATTGTAATTGTATTGTTAATGAACGGTGGCAACGCTTTTTGCACAACATCTAGCTGAAAAGGCACATTAATAATGGATCCTGTTAAGCCCATCTGGTGTCTCTTATAGCCCCAAGGTCTGATTTGAGCAAATGCAATTCACAGAGAGACAAGTCTCTCATCAAGTTCCGTAAGTGCACTTACATATGCTAGTGGTGTATTACATCTTATTCGATCAGGGGTTGCAAACTGTGGCAGTTTTCCATTTTCAAGCGATCGTTTGCATGGAAGACAAACTTTCTCACTGGAAAATGGTTTATCATGGGTTGTCAGCCAGAGGTATTATGCTTGCAAATCATGCATGAAAGACTTACTATTTTTTTAAAAATTCAATTGTTCACAAATTGCACATGCAATGGAAGGATTGTCTTTCATTTGTTTCATGTAGGTCTGTCTTGCATTTTTTTTTTGCAGGGAAGTATGGGTAGAAAATGTTTCCTATTTTTCATGTACACCATGAACTGCCACAGTTGCATGACCATTCTGGGATATGAAATTGCACATGTTTATGTTCTGTTCTGCACGAACAAATTTCTTTACATTTTCATATGTGAGTTTCTCTCTAAAAGGAAGTGTACCAATGTATTTTTTTCTCTCGCGCATTACCTTTTTCAAGTTGTGGTAACTTACTCTATGTTTCTTGCCCAAGGGCGGGATGACCTGGTGGAAATTGGGATGGATTTCACTCTCACCCAGTTTCTTAGAAACTATTTTACGTTTTTTGTTCAAGGCCTCTATTTGCTTATCAGAAGTCGGACGAATTTGACGAATAATTTTTTTCAAATTGTGATAACTTACTCTACGTTTTTTGTTTAAGCCCTCTATGGCCTCATCACAACTGAAATGAATTCTACGCATTTTTTTTTGTTCAAGCCCTGTCTTCCCATATCGCAACCGGGAGGACTCTCGTTTTCACTAAAAAGCATTACACGCGTATGCAGATTCGATGTCATTTGGGTGGCATGCACACTCAACCCTGAACTACCGATATCTCCAAGCAAAGGTTCATAATGGATATGCATTGTATCTATTTTCAATGACAGGATGTGAATTGTTCGATCGTAATTTGAATCGGTAACCCAGGAATGGACAGTGCCAGCTGGCGAGGCCAACCAAACCTGGATCTTCACCCTGAATACCATAGACAACCATTGCAAACAGAATCTGCAACCCTCCAATTCCCTTCTTCATATGGAAGCGCCATGTTCACAAGGTATTCTTGCCAACTTCCAACTATCGACATATTTTCCACGAGATATGGGCAAAGGTGTTGATGCAAGCACCTAAAAGCCTGTTCGATGCTAACTATAATCGCATTGCAGAAGGACTGTACAGTGTAAAGACGCAGCGACTGAACATCGAACTTGGTTGTTACCAAACAACAAATTGCATTAAACAGACTATCTCCACAGCTAGACACAACATTTGTTGCCAGCTGTAAACCATAACAATCTATGCCATCCAAAATATGTTTCCATTGCGATTGAAGGTCTTTGCAAATAACAAACAAGTAGATACGAGGACCTTCTATATTGCATATGGACATTTTTCTATACAACAGTGGTTCATAATGGCCACTGAGGGTATCGGCATCATGGAACAAGATGCAATATGGATTGTCAGATGCAGTTTTGTTGAATAGTAGATATCTTGTTTTTCTTGTCAATGACCATATGCCAACTGATATATTCAGCCAGTTAGACAGCCACTGAATACAAAATGTATCTCCCCAAAGTCCCCTCTGATGTGCAGGCAGAACTGGAGATGCAGACAACCGCATCTTTGAAAAATACATATCCACGTCATGTATTCCATGCAACTGCCGAAGAAAATCAGATTTCAGTTCATATTCATAGGACTGCAAAGCCTTAGCATCTCCATTTTTAAAACAAACCAAGAAATAATCTATCAATCCATTGTGCAGCTCGGTCGACGAATACCAAAAATGCAATAGAACCTGGAATGTATCGAAAAGGCAATCCCCAATAGTATACGAGAATGCATCCAATCTAAAAAGGCCATTCCTATGCAAAACCACGTCAATGCTTTCATGTACAATGGACTGTGTATCTTTTTCATATGACTCAACATCTATTACCTCTTTCATATTTTCAACTGTCATTTTGAAGTTGTTTGCTAGATACTTTCAGTTTCTATCAAAACAGAGAAAAGCACAAGCAAAAAATAAAAACTAGCAAAATAAAAAAGAAAAGAAAAATAGTGAACCAATCCCCGTATGTATCTTTAAACCTTCCTCTTCTCAACTTGAATCCCCCCTAGTTCCCATAGCAGATGAGAAGAAAATAGACCGACACTGGAAACTGAACCAAACAGAAGAAAAACCGCAAAAAAATAAAACCATAACTTAACTCAGCAAAAAGAAAACAGGTAGACGCAGTTTTCCGGCCCACAGAGTAGAAGCATACACTGTGTCTACACCCTGCCCGATGGTTCCCTCTTCTGATAGCTCCCAACTAATTTTCATAAAGCCCTCTGCATTGCAATTTTTGGAAAAACTATGGATGCGACATCCGCCATATGAAGATGCATTGTTTCCAGGAACAGAAACTAAGAGCACAGACAAAAATGGTCTGGAACAGAATATTGAAAATCAGCAAGAATAGGGAAACTTACCCATCAACAAAGGATGAGAAGACCTCAGCGCCAAAGAAAATGCAAACTACAACAACAGGTCCAACAGGTTGCAAAGTTGAAGAACAACAAAACAGTGAACAACCACGAAGAGCTCGAACTACAAGTGCAAGACCTCAACTTTGCAAAGTTGAATCAAACAAGAACCAGAATCATGGAACGAAACAACAAACAAGGATGGAGCACAAGAGCAGGGATGTCGGGCATGAACAAAACTGTATTGCAAAGCATTTGTAAAATAAACATTTAAGACTGGCAGAGCTCTTAGGTAAACAATTAAGACAGTAAGGACCACCGAAGGGTGTAGGCTTGTGCAAGCATTTAAGAAAAGATGCAGCATGGCAAGACTGTTCTCTCGAAGCACGCAACAATAAATAAAAAATCAGACATAGCAATATCGTGGAGAATGTATTCCACCCAACAGAAAATGCTAAGGGAAACATTCAAACTAATTATAGCATTAATCCACATTCCACGAATTCATAACAAAATTTATGATTCAAAAAGACCATTTACTACCAAATACTTTGGAAATGCAAACATATTTTACATTGGGAATAGCGAAGGCGGCAATAAGACCTCCAATCCGTTGTCCAATCAAATCTTGACAAACATGATACTTTTTATTATATAAAAATCGATATTTTCACTTCCCTTGTTCCAACAATAGACAATAGGGAAATATTTCTGTTCAATGCACAAGCTAATGCCAGGTCAACAATTTATCGATCACTATAGTCCCTCTATGCCTACGGAAGGGACTAATAACATACACCATGTTGATTAATGGATACTGTAATGAAGGTAAACTTGACCTAGCTTTTGAAGTTTTTGAGAGAATGATTGAGGTTGGTTGTATCCCAAATGCTTATAATTATGATCCACTTATCAGAGGCATGTGCAAAGAAGGAAATGTGTAAGATACAGAACTCTTGTTTTCTAAGATGGTTGAAAGGGGTGTCATTCCTGATGAAATGATTTATGGTACATTGATTTATGCATATTGTAGACAAAGGAAAATTAAAGATGCTTGCATTTTATTTGAAGATATGACGAGAAAGGGTTGTCATCCAAGCTTCCGTACTTATTGTGCTCTTAATAATGGACTTCTAAATCAAAACAAGACTGAGGAAGCATGCAGGTGCCTAAACATGATGTTGGAAGATGGTCTGGTTCCAAATAATGTACTTTATACCATACTGATTAACCAGTTCTATAGAAAAGGAAATATTGACCTGGCTTTTAGGTTTGTAGTTCAAATGGTTGCAAATGGAATTGATCTTGATATAGTCATTTATGGGTCATTGATCAATGGACTTTGTAGGAATGTGATAGGGATGAGGAGAGAATATTTTGGGTTGACGTTATCTGATGCAAATGCAATGCAAGCAGAAACTAAGATTTACAATTTATTGCAAGAAAATACATTAATTCTAACAGAAGTAAGTATGGCCCATATTGTAGATCCTTCAGAAGAAAAGATCAATCTAGCCTTCAAATTGCTGAAGGAAATGATGAAAAAGGGTTGTGCACCTGAGATTTACGTGTACATTGGTTTAATGAATCGACTTTGTAGAGCACACAAGTTGGGGGATGCTTATGAATTTTTAAATATGATGATAGAAAAGGGTTTGGTTACTAATAAAGTGGCATACACCATACTAATCAATGCTCATTGCAGAGAAGGTGAAATTGACCTCACATTGAAGGTCTTTGACTAGATGAATGTAGAAAATTGCATTCTTGATTCTATGACATATAGTCCACTAATTAAAGGACTTTGCAAAGAAAGTAGATTACAGGAAGCAACTAGACTGTTAAATGAAGTATGTGAAAATGGATTGGTACCCACTAGGGTAGCGTATGATGTGAAAATTGACCTTGCATTCAATTTGTTTGTGGACATGGTCAACCACAGCCTAAATCCTAGTAGCTTCAATTACAATCAATTCTATATTTGCATGTTGAAATGGAAGCAAGTCTAAATACTTTTAAGTTTGTTTGTTTGATGGGGTAAAGAGTAATAACTTTTTCGAGATAATTGATGGTTATGAGCAAGTCACTACTTGAACCTACAAATGTATGATGGTTATATCCTACTCGGATTTAACATTATGTCCTCATGCCTAAAGTAATGATAGTTTTGTGGTAGCTAGGTGTGTCTCTTGCATGATATTGGTTGGAGGATAACCACACTAGATATTAGGGTTTCATGTGCATGTTTGTATTATTAATGAACAACATAATGTAAATGAGCTTAGTGTGCTAGCATTGGTATAAAAGGATTATAAAGGAAATGTTTTGTTTTGGCAAAGTATTAGTGTTGTTATAACTTGAGATTAGAGCTTACTATGAGTTATATTTGTAGTGGCATTGCCACCCAAATTGTATCACATATAGTTTGAAGTTGATGCTTCTCAGTAGAGTTTCATTTCACCCATTTCTTACCAACATCCCCCATTGTGATCATTTCACTTGAACTTGCACTAGAAGGAAAGATAGCAGGCGCCATCTTTGCTTCGAGTGGATTGTTGTTGTAGGAAATTTGCTTGTGCTTGTGCTAGCAAGGAAATCTAGTATGTGATAGCTTTCTTTCATGGTGCAATATTGTTATTGGAAATACCCTTGTGCCTGTGCAAGAAGGAAATCTAGTGAACGCCATATTTCCCTCAGACACAATTAGAAGGATGCAATCATTACTCCAAGGGTGCCTTTGTCCTAATGATTTCCATGGTTAGTGTTATGTCTTTGTATGTGCCCTATTTTTGGCTCTAGAACAACCTAAGAACATCCATGACTATGAAAGAAGACTTGTATTGAAATATGATGTTATTGTAGGCTCTACATTTGTTCTTGTCATAGATGGAAAGCTTGCAGGCTCTAGATTTTCTTAACATTGCAATGTTGTTGTTGGCAATGTGCTTGTGATTGTGCTATATCGAAAGCTTGCAGGCACTAGATTTCCTTCATGGTGCAATGTTGTTGTTGGCAATGTGCTTGTGATTGTGCTATATCGAAAGCTTGCAGGCACTAGATTTCCTTCATGGTGCTTGTGTTAGAAGGAAATTTATCAAGCACTATCTTTCCTTCACAATGCAATATATTTGTTGGAAATGCACTTGTGATTGTGCTAGAAGGAAAGCTAGCATGTGCTATCTTTCTTTCTAGAAAATGCTAGATTTCCTTCACAATGCAATGTTGTTTTTGGAAATGTGCTTGATCTTGTGCTAGAAGGAAAGTTGGAAAGCACCAGCTTTCCTTCGCGGTCCAATGTTGTTGTTGGAAATGCACTTGTTCTTGTGCTAGAAAAAAGCTAGCAAGCACTAGCTTTCCGTTACAGTTCAATGTATTTGTTGGCAATGAACTTTTCCTTGTTTTACAAGGGAAGCTAGCATGCACTAGATTTCTTTCTAGCAGGCTCTAGTTTTCCTTCATGGTGAAGTTTTGTTGTTGCCAATGC
>JASDQU010100042.1:422172-433927 GCA_032191745.1 Picea mariana | reverse complement strand
GCGCACTCTGCAATGGATACTCCTGAAAAGTACGGTGAAATACCTAGATGGTATCTCCGATGGGCTAGGGTGTGTCTCTCAACACCAAAATCGATCAATGGTGGTGGTTTCCTCCAAAAATCCACAAAACAGTAAGGTCGGCTCTCCTCCTCCTCTGGGAACTCTCAACATCAAATCATAACAATGCATAATGAGGAATTAGGTCAAATTCCTCCCTTTATACCTTTCCCAATATAATTCACCATTGACCTCACTTAAGTTAGGCGCCTTTCCTCCTAAAGTGATTAATTAATTAATTAAGCCCCCCCTTTACACCTTTTCATTCTAATTCTTCGTTGACTTAGGCTTAAGTGATTTTTCATAAGTATTTTGGCTTAATTTATCATTTAGACATCAATTCCTCCTTATTTCTCCATCTTGTTACCTGTTTGTGCCTGACTATAGTCTACAGGAACATATAGACTACTAAGCCACTCCCTGTTGGCCTACTCTTGGGAACGGKACATCACAGTCCTCCCTTCCCGAGATTGCTTGTCCTCAAGCAACATCAATCCTGGGTGTTGTAAGATATGCTCTCCCTCCCATGCGGCATCCTCCATTGGAAGACCTCTCCATCTAACCAAGCACTCTCTGATGACCCTGCTCCTCAATCTGCGCTCTCTCTACTCTAGTATCTCCTCTGGTACTAGTTCCAACTGACCTTCCTCATCCAAGGGTGGAAACTCCTCTGAAATGCTAACCTGTTGTCCCACAGCCTTTTTAAGGCAAGAGACGTGAAAGACGTTATGAATCTTGCTACCTTCCAGTAGCTCTAACTCTTATGCCACCTCACCTACCCTCCTGATGACTTTGTATGGCCCGTAGAACTTTGGCTTCAGCTTCTTTGCTCCACTCCTCTTCAAGGAGGATTGTCGGTATGGCTGTAATCGTAGAAAAACCAAATCCCCTACCTCAAAATTGTGCTCAACTCTATTTTGGTCTGCATATATATTCTATTGATTTTGAGCTGACTACAAGTTCTCCCTTAATGATTGAAGAATCCTCTGACTCTCCTCCACCCAATCCTTGGCCCCCAAGACCCTGATGTCCCCAAACACAGTCTCTATAAAGGAGGGTGCATCGTATCCATACAATGCCCTGAACGATGACATCCTGGTAGACATATAGTAAGTTGTGTTGTAGCAATACTCACCCATATGTAACCATCTCACCCAAGTGCGTTGTTGCCCCCCCACATAGTTCCTCAGATACCCTTACCTATTTGTTGACAATCTTTGTCTACCCATCTGTCTATGGGTGGTAGCTGGTACTCATGGCTAGCTCTGTGCCTGTCAATCTGAAAAGCTCCTGCCAAAATGTGTTGATGAAGCGCCCATCCCTATCACTGACTATTTTTCTGGGTAATCTGTGGAACCGGAATACCTCCCTGAAAAACAACTCTGCTACTTGTATGGTCTTGTAGTTTGTGGGTATGGCGAAGAAATGTGCAAATTTGGTCAGTCTATCGAACACCACAAATATACAGTCCTTGCCCTGCTCTCTAGGGAGGCCTGTAATGAAATCCATGGAAATGCTCTCCCATTTCTGCTCTGGAATGGGTAGAGGTTGTAGTAGCCTCGGGGGGTGTATCTGCTCGGACTTGTTCTGCTGACAAGTCGTGCACTCTCGTATGTGTTTCAGCACATCATCCTTGAGTCCCTTCCATGAGAATCTCTCCCTGATCTGCCTCTATGTTTTGAAGTACCCCTGATGCCCTGTTGTAGGCGAATCATGACATGCCTTTAGAATTTTTCCCTTCAAGGTGGATTCTGGAACCAAGTAGATCCGGTCCTTGTAGAAAATGATGTCATCAAGAACCCGGTATCTATCATAAATCACTTGTTCGTCCATCACCTCACAAGAAAATTTGTTTTTGGAGTATTCCACCAACAAATGAGCTTTCCAATCTGTACAAATGTCCATCATCGAACATCCTGCAGGCCTCCTGGGCAAGGCATCTGCCACGATATTCCTTTTTCCCTTGACATACTCAATGTCAAAGTCAAAGGCTTGGATCTTTGAGACCCACTTCTGCTGCCTCTCACTGAGGTCTTTCTAATCAAGGAAATACTTGAGAGTGTTATGATCAGTCTTCACTACAAACCTGCTGCCAACCAGATACTGTATGAATTTGGTTAAGGCATGCATGATCGCTAGCATCTCCTTGTCGTAAATAGGATAGAGTCTCTCCGACTCATCGAGCTTTCTGCTCTCAAACACAATGGGGTGGCCCCCCTGCATCAAAACTGCTCCAATCCCCACCCCTAATGCGTCGCACTCTAAGACAAACAGCTGCGAGAAGTCTGGAAGAGCTAGAATAGGGCATGTGCTCATAACCTCCTTCATTTTATTGAATGTCTGTTGTGACTCCTCTGTCCAATGAAAAGCACGGTTCTTGGTCAAATCTATGAGTGGTGCTCCCAACTATGAAAAACCCTTGACGAATCGCCCGTAGTAACTGCATAACCCAAAGAATCCTCTCAGCTCCGTGAGATTCTTGGGTATTGGCCAATCCACAATGGCCCTGATATTTTCCTAGTGAACCTGTACTTCCCTTCCCACTGATGATATGCCCCAAGTACAATAGTTCTCTCATGCCAAATTCACATTTGGATTCCATGGTATATAAAGAATGTGCCTGCATAATATCCAAGACCTTCCCCAAATGTGCTAAATGATCCTCCCATGTCTTACTATAGATCAATATATCGTCGAAGAATACCAAAAGGTACTTCCTCAACTGTCCTCTAAAGATATGGTTCATGCAAGACTGGAAAGTGGCTGGTGCGTTGGTTAGTCCAAAAGGAATGACCAAGAACTCAAAGTGTCTGAAATTTCATCGGAACGTTGTCTTCTAAATGTCTTGCTCCTTGATGTTGATCTGATGGTATCCTGAGCGTAGATCAATCTTAGTGAAGAAGATTGCCCATGTAACTCATGCATCAGCTCATCTATGCGTGGGATGGGGTAATGATTCTTGATCGTTTTCTTGGTGAGCGCTCTGTAATCGATGCACATCCATAACGTACCATCTTTCTTCAGTACTAGGACGACTGAAGATGCAAACGGACTCTTCTTGGGCCTGATGTGCCCCATAAAGAGCAATTCTTTGATTGCTTTCTCAATTTCGTCCTTAAATTTCTTAGGGTGCCTATATGGTGTTGTAATCACCGGTGTAGCCCCTGCCTCTAACTCAATCATGTGCTCAAAACCCCTGTCTGGTGGTCTCCTTGGTGGTATCGGCCCAAATACTGGCTCATAACATCCCAGAAGCTCTTTGATCTGTGGATGGTACTGCTCCCTACCATCTGAGTCCTTTTGCGTGGTGCTCCAACACTCTGCTGCGTAAGCCACATCACCATGACGAAAGATCCGCTCCATCCTCTTTGTTGATACTGCTCGAGGCGCCCTTGTAGACATGCCTCTCAACACAACTCTCAATCCACTGGCATCTCTGAAGCTCATGGTCAACGTCTGATAGTTGAACCCAATCTCCCCCAATGAATATAACCACTGTACTCCCAACACGGCGTCAGTATTTGATAGGTCAACTACATAGAATGTGTCAGTCAGGGTGTAGTTGCCTAGTTTGACCTCTAGGTCAGGGATCATGTCCAAGCATGTCATCGTGTATCCATCAGCCACTGCCACATGGAATCCCTCAAACTCCTCTATGTGTAACCCCCTCCTGGCTACTAAGGATGCATCTATGAAGTTTTGGGTGGCTCCACCATCAACTAAATCTATCATGCGTTGCCCTTGTACAAGGCCCTTGAGCCTGAGAGTGTTGTACCTGGGTACTGCTGAAAGGGTGGCTATGGTTCCCCCTTTCACCTCTCTATGAGGTTTTGCCTCTGCCTGGGGCTGTGCTCTTGCTGGTACCTGAGGTTTCTTCGGTTGTTGCTCTGGCTCATGAGCGGTCTCAGTCTCTGAATCACTGTCTGTCGGTGCCTGAATATCCTCATCCTCCTCCTCACTGCCTGATTCCACTTCAATATAGTGGATCTGTCCCTTCCCCATGCATCTATGCCTGGGGACCCAAGGGTCTCTGCAGGAGAAGCAAAGCTTCTTCCTCATAAACTCCCGTCGTGTATCATCAACCAATTTGGGCTTGCCCTTCCATTCCCTTAGAAGATTCTTCTAATCCTTGTCTCTTTGTGGTACAAAGGTTTTAATGAAGGGTTTATTTTTTGCAACTGAATCCACCAAATCTCTAGTGTGCCGGATGGCGTCCTGCAAGGTATGAGGCCGGTAGGCCTTCACCCATCCTCTCAAGGGTTCTATGAGCCCTTCTGTGAATAGCATGACCAATTGAGGTTCAGTTATGTCTGTCACTGCCACTGCTACCCTCTGAAACTCTGAGATGAATGCCTCTGCTATGCCAGTTTGTCTCAATTGGGCTATATCTCTAAAATGGATCTCTAGTTCCCTCCTATCAAATCTGTCCATGAGTCTGTCTTTGAACTCCCTTTAGGAGGTGATGCGATTGTGACCCAATGTCACTAATCCATGATACCATCACTCGTGTGCCTCACCCTCCAAGTGTAGGGTGGCGAAACTGATGGCCTCTGACTCAATCATCTAGTTGAGCTTGTAGTAGGTCTCTAGTTTCTGTACCCAAGATCTGGCAGTGAATTTGGACGATCCGTCAAAAGAAGGTATGGTGAGTTTAACAACTTTTCGGATGAAGTCAATGTTATGCCCATGTTGCTGCTGCCCTCCCCTCTGTGGCTCTCTTGGACGGTTCCTGAGTCTGAGTCCACAATACTCGACTAAGGTCATATCCTAATGAAATTCGTGGCCCAAGGTTGCATACTCTCTCCGATACTCTGCAATGTCCTCTGCCTGAGTGGGCAGTCTCTGTGCTATCAGTATCTGTGTTGCTACTGGGGATGCCCTCTGGAAATTGGGAAACAACAGACGTGGAATCCTACTCGCAAAGGTATATGTGCGAGTTGGTGACTGGGGTCTACTGCCTGCCCCTGAGTTCCCATGTGTTGCATGTGTGGCTTGTGTGCCCGGAATGTCTACCATAGCCAGTCTATCCGCTACCTGAGACAAAGAGTGAGACATGGTCAACTGACTAGCTAGCATATCACTGATAACCTGGATGAAGGTTACGTCTAGATCTACGGGGGCCTTACCACTACCCTCTGGTTACACATATCTGTCACCTAGCCTCCTCTCTGCTTCGCTCTCGGCCTCACGCTCTACTCTTCTCTCTACTTCTTTGTGTGCCTCTTTCTCTTCCTCTGAACTGGGAGGGAAGGGAGGAAAGTTAGGCCTATCCCTTCTTTCCTGGCACCTGTTGTAAGTGACATATTCGTCACCTACATGTTCACGACCATCTAGTTCTTCTGTTGTATTCATTGTCTTTAGTCACAGGCTAGCAGGACTAAAGCTTTGATACCACTAAAATATCCCTGATCCCGCTGATTAAGATATTTGCTACTTTTCTAATGCTCTGTCTTGCATATCTAATACACTAGTGGTTTCTGGATGCGTTTCAGTTGTGTGTTTGAGATATTTTTGGTTATTGCGAGTGCATGTTGGTTATTGCACGTGCATGTTGCATATTTATGGGTTAAACAATATATAAAGGATGCATGTGGAAGTAAAGAACATCAACTGCCCAATATATGTATTATGCGACTCAAGCATGGAAATACAATAGCATACTGGAAATATAGAAATAACCATCAGCTAGATCTCATGGATCGTCACTGGAATATAAACAAATAACATCAAAATACCCGTGATCAGAAGATGATAGCATAGCTGATGCATGCACGGATAGATCAGCAAAAATATGTGATTCCGGAGAAGTACGGTAACCGCTACTAGCTGGAAAACTCGTCCGAAAGAATCGACTGTCGAAATGCACTGGAAACTGCTCCAATAGAAGCGCCCTAGTCTCTAGACTGAAATGGATGTCTATCGGATATTGGATCTGGTCTCTAAGGCACTGGATCTGGACCCCTTGGGGGTTTGCACACCTCCTGGAGCACTGGATGCGCCCCAAACGATTCCACCAATGGAATCTGCTGCTATATGGATCAAAACGATTGTCTCGCCAAATAAGGAAATGGGTCGGAAGGATTTGTATGGATCTGCTATGAAACTCTGCATGCAACACCAAATGTCTGTCCGGAAGAGTTGCACCCTAAATGGATGAATGAGTCAATCTGCAAGATTCCACCATCAGAATCTGATGATAGATGGCTCAATAGAAGTGCCCTAGCTAGATCTCAAATGGGTTGGAAGGAAACTGCAATCTGGATACGGATCTCTTGCAGCTCTCCAAACCCTCAAACTGACTTGCACCCTCACTGGTTGAGTTGCGCACTCTGCAATGGATACTCCTGAAAAGTATAGTGAAATACCTGGATGGTATCTCCGATGGGCTAGGGTGTGTCTCTCAACATCGAAACCGATCAATGGTGGTGTTTCCTCCAGAAATCCACAAAACAGTAAGGTCGGCTCTCCTCCTCCTCTGGGAACTCTCAACATCAAAGCATAACAATGCATAATGAGGAATTAGGTCAAATTCCTCCCTTTATACCTTTCCCAATCTAATTCACCATTCACCTCACTTAAGCTAGGCACCTTTCCTCCTAAAGTGATTAATTAATTAATTAAGCCCCCCCTTTGCACCTTTTCATTCTAATTCTTCGTTGACTTAGGCTTAAGTGACTTTTCCTAAGTATTTTGGCTTAATTCATTGTCCTTATTTCTCCATCTTGTTCCCTGTTTGTGCCTGACTATAGTCTACGGGAACATATAGACTACTAAGTCACTCCCTGCTGGCCTACTCTTAGGAACGGGACATCACAAAGTATACAACACTCAGTCGTGATGTAGCTTAGTTCATTCCATATCTTCAGATGTCAGATAAACTTTGATGGTCTAGTTTACTTCATTGACATTCCAATGCTTACTCAGACATGATGAAGCAAACTTCTCGCATGTTTTTAAGTTGTAAACAACTAACGGTTTTTTATTATCATTTCATAACTCACATAATTTTATTGCTTGCATTGTAGTACCTTGGGGAACATATTTTCTATTAGAAGTGTGTCTTTTATTGGGATAACTTGTACTACTCGATGTTTAGACTAGATAGCACCATCCATATCCTATGCATACTAATCACTTTCCATCTCCCTAGCATCATCCATTTCCATCCACATAAAAAATAATTGCATCCTATCATGTACGATTTCTCAAAGGTCAAAAGGAAAGGTAAAATTCAAAGCCTAAGTCAAGTAAAGCCACAAAAGCTAAGAGGTGAAGAGCAAAAGTTTAAAAAAAAACAAAAAATAAATAAGCAATGCCCCTCACTAAAAGGCCAATGCCCCTAGTCCCTAGTTGTCTAAAGAATATATAAAGAATAGGGACTTGTTAATTAAAGTGAACATCTAAAGAAAAAGGCAAAAGGGGGTAATAAAAAAAGGACGAGGAAGGTAACTCAATGAAAAGCTCCCTCTAGAAGGCTATTATAAAAAAAATGCCTAGCCAAAATGAATCTAGATGAATGAAAAATAAATAAATAAATATGACCTAAATATGACCTATGCATGTATAAGACTTTGAGGATCATCACATGGAATCATTCCATTCCCTTTCATTAATACTACACATTAATTGCCTATATTTCACCTAAAAACTTAGGAAATATGGGTTTTTCTTAGGAGTTGATTCATTTATAATGGTTAATAATGTTCCCCTAGGTAAAACTTAGGCAAGTACTAAAATTAATCAATTTTGTTATGTTTTAGTAAGAAATTATCACTAGGTGCTACAAATTAATGATCTACTACGAGGCTAGACCCATCATTACGAGTTGATATTGTAATTTGGAATACTACTAGACATTTTCTCATGGAGCATTGCCTCTTTGAGCCTACACATGTCATTTATCACCACTTTTGATGGGATGACTCATCCATGAAGCCACTTGTACGTTGGATACTTCCTTGACGAGGTGAACATTGACTACTATTTGACCATTTGACCCCTTCTACTCCTTCTAGAAGGGGTGCATCTCTTGAGAGCCTTCATTATGATGTATTTGACCCTTTCTAAAGAGAATATTATATTGTATGAGCATATGTTGATGTATTAATTTATTATTTTATCGTGTTCATGGTTTTGTTAGAGCAAGTGGTTTTTGGCTCATGGTATTGAACTAGCACTTAGTTTTGTAAAGTTGTTTGAGGCTCCTCTTCACCTATAAAAGAGGATACACTCTTCATTTTTACTTATTTGATAATAAAATAAAGAATTTCTTGGCATAAGTTAGTGTAGTACATTTATTTTGGGTGAATTTTATTTCAATAGCTAAGATCGATGGCAAGAGTGTGAGAGGAATCCAAATGAGCTGAAGATGAGTTAGAGGAACAAATTGAATAAGGTATGGTGATAACCTAGCTTGTTACTTGTTATGGTTAGTTTATCTTATGTTCGAATATTTAATGTTTAAAGCTTGGTCTTCCACATAAAATGAATTTTATCCTTTGTGTTTCTTCATGGTTTAATTCATGTTTGATTTCACCCTCCTTGAGAAACCCTTCAAACCCTAGCCATAATCTGAAACTTCCCCATGCTCACTAGCTGGTGTGAAGAACTTCAGTAAATTTCTGAAAGGTAAGGAACCTTTACCTAGGCTTGAAATTGACCCCATCACCCAATGGAAGGAAGATCTGTTTACTAGTTTCTTCAGTCATCTCAACCCGACTAAAATTCATCTTCATTTTTTTATTTCCTTGAGCTTCTAAAAAACCTTTGCTCGCCAATTTTCATTTAGTAACCTTCTGAAAGCTATTACTTGTGGTTTTATCTTTATGTCAAACCCGATTTTTCTTGTTTGCAGGTCCAAAGCTCACTTAGCTTGCATTCTAGATCTCAAATCCTTGGAATCACTTTCTCAATATACCGAGTCTGCAATATACAGAGATCAGATAGAGTTACATCACTGTTTAGGGAGGAGTTTTGTCAAATCTAACACTTGGGTTATTTTGCCATCAAAAAAACCTCCTTGAATCATCCCAAGTGTTTCAATTTTTCCCTAGGGCGTTTCTGCAATCCACTCACAAATTTGACTGCTCTAAACCCTGGATATGTTTGGTAAATTTTGCGTAAGCTAAGTGTCGTTTAGGGATCATCTCAGGGAAAAATTCACCATTCCATTATCTGGATTATTTAGCCATACTAATTACCTTCTCAAACCCCCTAAAATGACCAGCAAAACCCTCAGGGTGTTACAGCATTGTCCTCTAAGGTTTCACTGTGCATCATATTGAATTAACCCTTTAGAAAACTGCAGACTTTAGTGGTTGCCTGAGGGTTGTGTTTTGGGCAGTTTCCTCTACTTGTTTCCTCGGTTGTTTAGTTTTTTTATCACCTTTCAAATTTAACAACAATCATCTCAAAATCACCAGGGTGTTGTCAGTTCCATTAATTTATCTTTGCCCTAACTTGTTACAGGACTGCATAAAAATATAGTGTTCATTCTGGTTATGTTTGCAAGGTTTCCTATATAGCATTAGTGGAGTTATCATTCCTGGAAACAGTCATTTATCTGCCAACTATAAAATCACCCTAAAAAACACTATAGCTTACACATCGTTTCTAATCTCTTCTATTGGAAAGGGGCCGAATTTGAGACTGTGTTGGCATCAAGGTTTCATTCTCTTATTTGGATCTTTTGTTACCTTTTTTAGATCTGAACTGTTCACTGAACGATCCAATAATTATCATTATTATACTTCTTTGCTAGGACGAATGCTTGGAGAATGTCATCATTATTCATTCTTGTATCCCTACAGAATTTAATCCAGTTATATTTTGTAATGTCCCCCACCTCTTGATGAAGAGGTCTGGGAAGATTTAGTGGTCTAGCCATCCCCACTAGACCATAGTCTCATGCAGCATGGGGACAAGTCAGCCAACTCAATGTTATATTTTGAAGTTGACTTAGAAAAAGGGAAAAAGGGAAAAAAGTAACTTAGTGAAGAATTAGAACAATGGAGGTTGAGTTAGGAGTTGAACCTAAGGGGTTAAACTGACTCAACAGGGAAACAAAATGGAAGTATAAAGGAAAGGCTAGGGCACACCTTTCATTCATCTTGGATATTTTTGTATTTTCTTGTTGAGCTCTTGAGCACACAGTTTTGAGGGTTTTGAGATTACGAACCCTAGAGAACAACTCAGTGGTGAAAGATTCCACTCACCTTGTTCCAAGCTTGGTCTCGGGGATGAAATACTCCACCCACACCATTCTACACTCATCACAGGTTCCATCATCGATTCAGGAGGGCAGCAGGGTCGTACCATTTAAGGTTTTCCATCAAGGGTGCACCATTGCTTGAGGGGAAGTTCGATCCAGCATTGTGATCAGTCCTAGAGACATTCTAGCACTTGGGTTTTTCTTGCAGGACCTTGATCATCAGTTTGGAGGCATTTTCGAGGAGTTACTTCGGCCAGATTGTTAGCTACATATTTGGGACGACTTTGAGAGAAGGAGGGCGTATTGGTGATTTAGATATTTTCAGATCTAGGGGGTTATACCTCACATCTGATTGTGAGACTTCTCCCAGTGATTTGTGGCAGCCCGATCTATCATCCTAGGGAGTTTCAGGAGTTTTGGAGGCTTCCTTCATCAGGGACGAACTATTGAGCATTTCAGGGCTTCAGGAGGGCACAGTCTTGATTAGGGTTTCAGCAGTTGGAGGGGAAAGACTTGGTATTTGGGCTTCATACTTTAGGGAGGGATTCCCCCTTGTCCTGATCTATCCCTTGGTGAAGTTTGTCATTGTTTGGGGTTCTCCTTCAGCTAGGCCAAAACCTTGGCCTTCTCATCCATTCAGCAGGACGTGCCAGCAGCTAGGGGGTTGGACATAACCCTAGTTCTTTTGTATTTGGATCTTCATCTCATATTCAGCCTTTGGAGGCTTATTTTGTATTGTCGAGAGCATTTTGTAGCAGCTCATATCTTCTATCTTGTAGCCATCTGATGCTATTCCAGATCTGCTTCTATATTGTATCAGGTTCTTGCTTTTCATAATAAAAAGGTCAGATCTATGCTTTGGAGTTCCATATCTTGTGTGTTGATTAGATCTTGCATTGTATTAAGTATATCTTCATGATTTGTGCTGAATAACTGAATATAACCCTAAGGACAAAATATTGAGGAACCAACCTGCATATAAAAACAATTAAACAGTTAATTCAGTGGTTAGTTAGTGTTACCAAGAAAGAAAAATTGGCTTGGGAACAATACAGTGGTATCAGAGCTCTGATCCTCCCATCCTGTGAGGATTAGCACATGCAGAAATTCAGTGGTATTTATATGGGCTGAAGGAAGAAACAGACAAGTGAAACAGAAGCCGAGATGGAGGGTTCAGGTGATGACAGTGAGCCATAGGGTTTGGAAATCTTAGCACAGGAATTCTGTAAGTCCTTAGTCCAGACAGAGAGTACATTGGTCCACCACTTACAAGAAAACCAGAGACCAATTGTAGGGGACAGGCCGAAATATCTGAGACCTTAAGGAAGGTAGATGAAAACCAGACAAGGATAGCAGCAATGTTGATGGAAATGAGTCACAAAGGGAAAGGTCCTGAGGCATATGACAAAAGGGAAATGAGTGGATCTCATGGAGGGAACATGTATCATCCAGAGAATACTTCCTATCATCAGTTTGAGGGGAGCCATG
>JASDQU010100042.1:406154-418130 GCA_032191745.1 Picea mariana | reverse complement strand
TAGCCATCTGATGCTATTCCAGATCTGCTTCTATATTGTATCAGGTTCTTGCTTTTCATAATAAAAAGGTCAGATCTATGCTTTGGAGTTCCATATCTTGTGTGTTGATTAGATCTTGCATTGTATTAAGTATATCTTCATGATTTGTGCTGAATAACTGAATATAACCCTAAGGACAAAATATTGAGGAACCAACCTGCATATAAAAACAATTAAACAGTTAATTCAGTGGTTAGTTAGTGTTACCAAGAAAGAAAAATTGGCTTGGGAACAATACAGTGGTATCAGAGCTCTGATCCTCCCATCCTGTGAGGATTAGCACATGCAGAAATTCAGTGGTATTTATATGGGCTGAAGGAAGAAACAGACAAGTGAAACAGAAGCCGAGATGGAGGGTTCAGGTGATGACAGTGAGCCATAGGGTTTGGAAATCTTAGCACAGGAATTCTGTAAGTCCTTAGTCCAGACAGAGAGTACATTGGTCCACCACTTACAAGAAAACCAGAGACCAATTGTAGGGGACAGGCCGAAATATCTGAGACCTTAAGGAAGGTAGATGAAAACCAGACAAGGATAGCAGCAATGTTGATGGAAATGAGTCACAAAGGGAAAGGTCCTGAGGCATATGACAAAAGGGAAATGAGTGGATCTCATGGAGGGAACATGTATCATCCAGAGAATACTTCCTATCATCAGTTTGAGGGGAGCCATGRAGGGGGAGCACCACATGGACAGATAGGTAGCATGGCTACTCCTAGACCGTATTTTCCCACGTTCACAGATGAAACCACACAGCATGCACCCATAGATGACTTTGTTGAGAAGATGGAGCAATGTTCCAGGGAGTACAATRATTTGAGTATAATAGTTTAGAGGCAGATGACTCTAGATCAGTACTATCAACTCAAATTCAGAAACAAATGTAAGCCAAACCACAGGAGAAACTATGAGTTTGAGCACATGACTGGGAAGATGGAGATTCCCTACTTTGATGGGTCAGCCAAGATGACTGCACAAGCATGGGTACAGAAACTGGACACTTATCTATAGCTTAACCCCATGAGGGACATGGAGGCCATCAAGTTTTCCACCATGTACTTGGATGGAAAAGATCATGATTGGTGGTATCATGGATTGACCACACTTGGCCATAATCAGATAGTAGCATACACAGAGTTTACTAAGAAACTCATTGACAGGTTTGACCAGGGGGATCCTGAGTTACATTTCTGAGAGCTCACATAGCTCAGAAAAACAGGAGCATCGGAGGTGTACATTAAGGAATTCCAAAGGATAGCAGTCATGGTGTAGGATGTGTCACAGACCAGGCTCATGGTGCTCTTCACTGAGGGTTTGATGGAACCCTTGAAGGGTTTGGTGAAGGATTTTAAGCCCACCAACCTATAGGATGCTATCTGGAGGACAAGAGATCTAGGGTCAGCTACAAAGCCGAAATTTGTTCCTAGACCACCTCTTAACACTGGAGGTAGAGACCAAAGACCTCCAATGAACCCAGGAGGGTGTGACCCAAGGGGGTTAGACAGGGGGAGAGGTAGGATGGACGAGAATACTAGAAGAGAACTAAGTAGGAAGCAACTATGCTACACATGCAAAGAGCCATGGAACCCATCCCACAAATGCATGGGCCATGGCCAAGTGCATTACATAGAGGTGACATCAGACAATGAAGAGGACGAGGATTTCGGCCACATCCAGAACATAGAGGCAGACACCATCAAAACTACAGAGGAGGAGGCTATAGGTCATGGAAGTACAACAAAAGAGAGAGCTACTTTGGCATCCATCAGTGGGGTACCCAAGTACAACACCTTCAGAATGAGAGGAGTCTTGCAAGGGAAAAAGGTGCCAGTGTTGATTGATGGGGGAGCCTCTCACAACTTCATTGACTCGGCATTGCTACAGAGGAGGCACATACCCACGGTTGAATTTGAAGGATTCAAGGTGGAGGTAGCAAGTGGAAGCACCATGCCTTGTAACAGGTCCATTCCAGGGATGAAGCTTACATTGGGTAGGCATGATTTGGTACAGGATGTTTATGTGATGGACCTTCCAGACACCAATATAATCCTTGGAGTACAGGGGCTTAGCACGTTGGGGCCTATCACCACTAACTACAAGACCATGGAGATGTCTTTCACAGAGCAGAGTGGAAGAAAGGTATTCCTTAGAGGCATGACAGGTAACTCAGCCAAGGTAGTCACGGCCAAGAGGATGGAGGCCATTTTCAGGAGGGAAGAAATCGTGTATGCTGCTAAGTGCAAGATTTCAGCACATGTGGATAGGAAGGGGAAGATTCACTACACACCAGAGATTCACAAGATCATTGACAAACACAGTAAGGTGTTTGGACGTATTCCACCAGGTATGCCACCAAACAGGGTATCTGAGCATATCATTGAGTTGGAGGAAGGAGAAAAACCAGTCATCACCACACCTTACAGACACCCAAAGAAGTATAAGAACGAAATAGAAAAGGCAATCAAAGAGCTCTTGGACATGGGGCACATCAGACCAAGTTCTGGCCCTTTTGCCTCCTCAGTGGTGTTGGTCAAGAAGAAGGATGGAACCATGCACATGTGCATTGTCTTCAGGGCACTAAACAAGAAGACAATCAAAAACAGGTATCCCATCCCAAGGATTGATGAGCTATTGGATGAGCTCCATGGGGCTATTTATTTCACTAAGATTGATCTGTGCTCTGGTTACCATCATATCAAAATGAGGGAGGAGGACATCCCAAAAATTGCTTTTAGGTGTCACTACGGCCACTATGAGTTCTTAGTGATGTCATTTGGTCTAACCAATGCCCCAGCCACATTCCAATCATGTATGAACCATGTCTTCAACAAACAGTTGAGGAAGCACCTCCTAGTATTCTTTGATGATTTGCTAATCTATAGCAAGATGTGGGAGGAACACCTACAACATGTGGACCAGATCTTGACTATCATGGGGGAGAAATCATTGTACGCCAAGAATTCCAAATGTGAATTTGGAATGATAGAGGTCCTCTACTTGGGACACATTATCGGAGTTAAAGGAGTATAGGTACATCAGGAAAAGATTAAGGCCATAATGGAGTGGCCTACACCTAATACCCTTACAGAGTTGAGGGGATTTCTAGGCATTTGCACTTATTACAGAAAGTTTGTCAAAGGGTTCTCACAACTTTGTGCACCTTTTACCGATTTGACCAAAAAGGGATCTTTCAAATGGAGTGACGAAGCCCAATTTACATTTGACAAGATGAAAAAAGTGATGAGCAAATGCCCAGTTTTAGCCTTACCAGATTTCGGCCAACCTTTAACCTTGGAGTGTGATGCTTCCGGAGAAGGCATTGGGGCCGTACTGATGCAGAATAGGAACCCTCTTGCCTATGAGAGCCGAAAACGTAGGGGACCTGAGTTTCTTTACACCATCTACGACAAAGAGATGTTGTCCATCATGCACGCTTTGGCCAAATTCAGGCAATACTTGGTAGGTGCAAGGTTTGTGGTGAAATCAGATCATAACAGCCTTAAGTACTTCTTGGAGCAGAAGGACTTAAATGAAAGGCAGCAGAAATAGGTCAACATAATACAAGCCTATGACTTTGACATTGAATTCGTCAAAGGGAAAAACAACATGGTGGCAGATGCCTTATCTAGGAGACCATCAATCTATGCCATGACAGATGTATCAGTTGATTGGAAGGACCTCCTTGTGATGGAATACTCCAAAAATCAGTTCACTTGTCAAGTGGTAGATGGGAAAATATAGGATGATAACTTCAGGGTCATCAATGAAATCATCTATTACAAGGGCCGAATATTTTTGGTTCCTAAATCGGCCTTCAAGGCCAAGGTTTTACAAGCATGTCATGACTCACCGGTGGCAGGACACCAAGGGATTGGCAAGACATACAGGCAAGTAAGGGAGAGGTTCTCATGGAAGGGCCTCAAAGAGGATGTGTTGAATCACGTCAAGGAGTGTACTACTTGTCAGGAGAATAAGGATGAGCACACTCACCCAATAGGACTGCTACAACCATTACCCATTCCAGAGCACAAATGGGAGAGCATCTCCATGGACTTCATCACAAGGTTGCCAAGGGCGTAGGGTAAGGATTGCATTTTCATAGTAATGGACAGGTTGACAAAATTTGAACACTTTTTCTCCATTGCTACAGACTTCAGTGTAGCATAGGCGGTTGAATTGTTTTTCAGAGAGGTCTTCAGGCTCCATGGGCTACCCAAAACCATTGTCAGTGACAGGGGCATCTTATTTATGAGTACGTTTTGGCAGGAGTTATTCAGGCTGGTTGGTACGGCTTTGACCCCTAGCACCAATTATCATCCTCAAAGAGATGGGCAAACCGAAATAGTCAATAAATGGGTTGAAGGATATCTCAAGAACTATGTAGCAGGGAAGCAGAAGGCATGGTTTAGGTGGATACACTTGGGGGAATACTGTTACAACACCACCCATCACATGTCCATAGGCATAACCCCATTCAGGGCGTTGTACAGTTATGATCCAATCTCTTTTGTAGAGATTGCTTTTGGTGACAGCAGAGCCTCAATGGTACAAGATTGGGTACAACAGAGTCAGGACATCCTCAGGGAGTTGAAGGATCATTTATAGAGGGCACAGAATCAGCAGAAGGTCCAAGCAGACAAACACAGGGTAGAGCATACTTTTGAGGTTGGTGATTTAGTCTACTTAAGGCTCCAACCATACATACAAGATTCTATAAAAATAAGTGGCGCAAAAAATCTCCAACCCCGTTTCTTTGGACCCTACAGGATCAGCAGGAAGGTAGGGGTCGTAGCTTGTGAGCTGGAGCTCCCACGGGGTAGTAGGATAAACAATGTTTTCCACGTGTCCTACCTGAAGAGGGCCATCGGTCAACACATCATCCCACTAGAGGTGCTTCCACCTCTAGATGAAGAGGGGCAACTGGTTCTGGTACCGGAGGAGATATTGGAGGTTCGGGAGAAGAAACTATGGAGGAGAAGCATCAAAGAATACTTGATCTAATGGAAGGATTTTCCCATTGAGGATGCCACATGGGAGAATGAACAGGTGGTACAGGAGACAGGATTGGAATTTCTTGTGGAAAAGCAATTTCTAGTAGGGGAGACTGTAATGTCCCCCACCTCTTGATGAAGAGGTCTGGGAAGACTTAGTGGTCTAGCCATCCCCACTAGACCATAGTCTCATGCAGCATGGGGACAAGTCAGCCAACTCAATGTTATATTCTGAAGTTGACTTAGAAAAAGGGAAAAGAGGAAAAAAGTAACTCAATGAAGAATTAGAACGATGGAGGTTGAGTTAGGAGTTGAACCTAAGGGGTTAAACTGACTCAACAAGGAAATAGAATGGAAGTATAAAGGAAAGGCTACGGCGCACCTTTCATTCATCTTGGATATTTTGGTATTTGCTTGTTGAGCTCTTGAGCACACAGTTTTGAGGGTTTTGAGATTACAAACCCTAGAGAACAACTCAGTGGTGAAAGATTCCACTCACCTTGTTCCAAGCTTGGTCTCGGGGATGAAATACTCCACCCACACCATTCTACACTCATCACAGGTTCCATCATTGATTCAAGAGGGCAGCATGGTCGTACCAGTTAGGGTTTTCTAGCAGGGGCACACCATTGCTTGAGGGGAAGTTCAATCCAACATTGTGATAGGTCCTAGAGACATTCTAGTACTTGATTTTTTCTTGCAGGACCTTTCTCATCAGTTTGGATGCATTTTGGAGGAGCTACTTCGACCAGATTGTTAGCTATAGATTTGGGATGACTTAGAGAGAAGGAGGGCGTATTGGTGATTCAGATATTGTCAGATCTAGGGGGTTATACCTCAAATATGATTGTGAGACTTCTACCAGTGATTTGTGGTAGCCCGATCTATCATCCTAGGGAGTTTCAGGAGTTTTGGAGGCTTCCTTCATCAGGGCTGAACTATTGAGCATTTCAGGGCTTCAAGAGGGCGCAGTCTTGATTAGGGTTTCAACAATTGGAGGGGAAAGACTTGGTATTTGGGATTCATACTTCAGGGAGGGATTCCCCTTGTCCTGATCTATCTCTTGGTGATGTTTGGCATTGTTTGGGTTTCTCCTTCAGCTGGGCCGAAACCTTGGCCTTCTTATCCATTCAGCAGGACGTGCCAGCAGCTAGAGGGTTGGACATAACCCTAGCTCTTTTGTATTTGGATCTTCATCTCATATCCATCCTTTGGAGGCTTATTTTTTTATTGTCGGGAGAATTTTGTAGCAACTCATATCTTCTATCTTGTAGCCATCTGATGTGTAATGTCCCCACTTTGGGACATCATCACAGTGAAAAGATTTATGATGACCAGAATAGCTAGATGGGGGTTATAGCGAGTACATGGGTTATTGAGAGGCATTGTGGGGTCCATCTTGCATTGCTCATCATATTCCATCATTATGAGCCATTCCGCATAGGTTGGCTTTGGTTCCGTGGCATTTTGACGATTTCCATGATTTTGACTATTTTGAGCTATAAGTTAATGGAATTCACTGAAGAGGTCATTTTGGGCACATTACTTGGAGGAACCTCTCAGTGTAATATCTCATTGGAATCGGGAGAAGAAACACTACAGGATGGGATGGTGAGAAGTGACTTTCAGTTGCCGGGGAAGCCACAAGGAGAGATAAGGATCTTTTCAGAGGTAAAAAGGTTAATTAATTAATTAAATATTAATAAAATGAAAGTCTCTTTGGAGGGACAAGGTGAGCCAAAAAGTATAAAGGAAAGGCAAGGGCCTCTACTCATTCATTCATGTATGATTATCTTTTGATAATTGGCTTTTAGCTAGTGAGCCCATCATTGGGGGTTTTGAGGGTTTTGACTTAACAAACCATAGAGGATGATTCGGTGGTGAAATATTCCACCTAGCTTGTCCCAAGCTTGGTCTCGAAGATGCAATACTCTCCCACACCATTCTAGTTCCAGATCTACTCAGCTGCAGGAGGATTCTACATCAGTTGCAGTGGCAGAGAGAGAGAGGGCGCACCAGCTAGGGTTTCTAGCAAGAGGGGCGCACCATTCATTGAGGGAGGATTCGTCCTAGCTGAGGAGAAGTGATTTCAGGAATTCCAGGTATTGGGTTTTCCTTGCAGATGTCTTAGCATCATTCTTGGTGGTTTCTGAAGGCATTTCAGTGGTAGGTTTATTTGTATTGACAGTGGGACAATTTCCCAAGAGGAGGGTAGCTAGATCTAAGTATCTAGCAGGTATTTTGCCTAATTGAGCACTTGGGTTTTCATTGTCGTGCCCCAATATATCATTCTAGTGGATTGGTGGAGCAGTTGGAGGTCTCTAGGATAGAGGCTAAATTATTAGGGTTTCAGCCATCCAGGAGGGTGCACCATACATTGGAGGAGGTTCAGATCCATAGGGTTTGAGAGGTATCTTGGAGATTCAGGCACTTAGGTTGTTCTTGCCATCACCCGATCTACTGTTTTGGAATATTTCTTGGGGTGATTGGACACTTTTGGCAGCAGGGCCGAATTGTTGAGGAGCTTCAACATTCCAGCAGGACGTGGCATCATCCAGTTAGGGTTTTTGCACTTCATACGGCCAGATCTACCTTAGTATTGGTCTTCATCTCTTATCCAGCCTTTGGAGGCTTATTTTGTATTGTCGGGAGCTTTTTGTAGCAGCTCATACTTCTATCTTGGAGCCATCTGTTGAGCATTCCAGATCGGCATCTTCATTGTAGCAGGTTCCTCTATTTCATGAATAAAAGCATATTTGAGATGTTTTGGCTTGTCTATCATATTGCATATGGTTGAGGTATGTTCCATGGTTATATCTTCTTGTTTATTGCTGCAATACACATATATAACACATCAGTAAACCATAAGGCTGAAATCAAGAGGCCATATTGCAAGTAAACACATCTAAACAAGTAGATCAACAAAGTGTTTGACGGAATGCCACAACCAGAAAAAGTTTAAAAAGACACCCAAAACCGTGAAGATCCTGGCATAATGGCTTGGGATCATTACATGATGCTATTCTAGATTTGCTTCTATATTGTATCAGGTTCTTGCTTTTCATAATAAAAAGGTCAGATCTGTGCTTTGGAGTTCCATATCTTGTGTGTTGATTAGATCTTGCATTGCATTAAGTATATCTTCATTATTTGTGTTGAATAACTGAATATAACCCTAAGGCCGAAATATTGAGGAACAAACCTACATATACAAACAATCAAACAGTTAATTCAGTGGTTAGTTAGTGTTCCCAAGCAAGAAAAATTGGCTTGGGAACATTACATATATTTTAGTGGATATGAGTAGAATAAACCAGCGTTAACAATTAGTTTTGACACTTGCACCAACATTCAAGGTCCTGGAATTATGAATCAGCCTGTCAATATTTGGGTATCTCAAATAATCCATTTTACATTATCAGAAATTTGGTTCAAAGACTACTTAAATGTTGCCTTGTTATCACAAATTCGATAACCCTGTCTTGCATTTGAATATTGGCTCATTTCACTTGGTATAACCTTAAAACGTGGATAATCTCATGATCTGGGTTGTAACCTTCACTTACAGCAAATCAGAGGCATAACCTTTGATTATATAACCACCACGAGAGACTATTTGTATGCTACTTTTGTCAGTATATCCATCGCACGGTTTGTCCAATAAGGTGCCTTTGCAGCATTTTGATTGTTGATTGAACTATGCATCTTCTAAATATTGAATCCAGATTTCCACATATATTATTGTTGAGTTTTAATACAATCTAATCATCCTGGATCATTTATCTTTTCCTTGTTGCTCGATGACATCACGAACCTTTTCCTAGAATTGAAAATTCTATATTGATATTTTCTGGGTTTGAGCATTCCTTTGCTTCGCAACATTTCACAACCATAACGTGTGAACAATGATGAATAACTTATGAATTGAGAAGATTTACATGGGTATCTTGTAAAATTCACTTGAATTATTTACAATACAAGTTCTTGGTTAATTAAGATTATTGATTATTGCAAGTGATTCATTTGAAAAAAATGAGCAAAAACAAGTGTTGTTACATTGTATATGCTTCATTAAATTATTACATGCAAGAGAACCTCATAAACATCTAAGAAGCATTGTTCCTTCACAAATCACACAAAGGACTTCACCTTCTGCATAATCAACATCCCTAAAACAAACTTAATCATAAAAGCAACTAGACATTTTGTGTTCATAGCAAACCAACATCTAGATTAGGATCTAGGGCCTTGGTGTAGGATGGAGAGTAAAATCTCCAAGGCTATGAAACCAAACTATAAGTCGTTAAGGAGAGATAAATCCAATAGTAGTAGAAAGTTCAAGGAAATATCCTCTAACCTAGGAGTCAAGCACAAGGTCCCACTTAGAGCAGGTCGGGAACATATCCCCTCTCTACTTCTTCTAGTGTTTTAAGATTGCTTGGTATACTACGTGTACGAGGATTTCAGAAGTGGAAGGCCCCTTGGGTGGAATGACTTTCGAAATTTCAGGCTTTGTTTCCATGTCCATATGTGTGGTCCAACCTACAACTATTATGCCCNCCTCTCTACTTCTTCTAGTGTTTTAAGATTGCTTGGTATACTACGTGTACGAGGATTTCAGAAGTGGAAGGCCCCTTGGGTGGAATGACTTTCGGAATTTCAGGCTTTGTTTCCATGTCCATATGTGTGGTCCAACCTACAACTATTATGCCCGATTGCTAAATGTGAAGTGGTTACTTTAGTGGTCTATCATAGAAAAATAACAAAGGTGACTGCAGGGGGAATACCTGTGGCACTAGGAAAACGTATAGTCAACATTTGGTCTCCTAGGGAGGGTTCTCTTCTGTGTGGGGGTACTTGTACCTTAGGTGAATGTTGCAACTAGTTTACCATAACTGTCTCTCTTACCTTCGCTAGCCAGTCTCTGGGGACATGACATCCCCCAGAAGTTTGACTTTTGGAAGGCCATTTCAACAACTAGTTTGCTTGTTGTTTGCCTAGATTTGATAGGAGTGCGCTCTATGATACCATATCTATATACCTCTCAAAAATCTACAACTGGTAGAACTTGATTTGCTTACGTGGGACCCCCTCGCCCTGGCTCAGTCATTCCAAGCCTAATGTGAGGAGTGAGTTATATAGGTGACAGATATTGACCCACTTAATAGTTTCCTTAGGCCTTCCCTCACATTAAAGGTTGGAATTTTCCTTTAGGAAGTGTCTAAGAGATAACATTTTAACGTTGTTGTTGGGGGCAAAGTCCATTCCCTGGGTATTCGAAGTTTGGATTCAACAATTTTTCGGTGAGTAGGATCTCAAGCATTTCATAAGTTGAATCATTGAAGGGAAGAAGACCAATTCACTTATAGACTATAGAGCTTGGGTGCTTGTAAGGTGAAGAAAATATCTATGTTGGCATTCATTTGATTATTCACCTTGGTGAATCCACTTTGGCTAAAGTTGGTTGAAAATGGTGCCATGGGAATTTCACAAGCAATTTACTACTATCAATGTTAGAGGAGTTATTGGATATCCAAATCATTACTCTTCATAATGGTTAGAAGACCTCCCTAGATATGATGGTTGTCCTTCATTATCTATCCCTCATATTGTGAATTTTTTAAGATACATGTCAGATATTAACGTAACACACGAGGATGTGATGATGAGGCTTTTAGTATACTCTTTTGAGAAGAAACAACATGATTGGGTTAGATATTATGGGGATTCAAAAAGTATAACTTCCATGGCTCTTTTCTTTGATCCTTTCTTGAAATGTTGGGGTCCTCCCTTTCAAGATTATAAGAGTGCTCTTAATGAAATTCTAGTTACTTTACAAGAGAACCAAGAGGATGAAGTGATTGAGACTATTGAAATTGAGGAAACATTAACTTTGTATATTGATGAAGACCAAGAATATAAAAGGAAAATGAATGAAGTATCCTCTCATGTTAATTTTGAAGAAGGTTTGTCCACACAAGAAGAAAGGATAGGGTGCTTAGATGAATTGATTGAACTCTTTCATGAAGGGAAAAGGGTGATAAATATTCTATTCCCTAACTTTCAAAGGAATCCTTCATATGAGTTAGGGATTGAAATAAACATTAATATTGAAGAGAATAATTCCCTCTTGGAGTTTATCAAGAAACAAGAGTATTTGACCCTTGAGGAAAAGGTTTCCACCTCAGTTGAAGATCAACCTCATGATGAAAGATCCTCTCTTAGTCAATCACTTGGTGAACACATTGAAGAAGAGTTACTTCATGAAGACACCCAAATCTATGAAGAATACCCGGATGAAGGGAAGTTCCTAAAAGAGTCCTTAGAAAAACCTTGTGAGGAAGATTTGGATAAGAACCTCGAAAGTAAAAATGACCAAAATTTTCTTTCTTATCCACTTGAAGGTGAGGACATAATGAATTATATCCCTTATCAAGATCTTAAGTGTCATAATCCATCATTTGATGATTTTGAAAGGGTAAATTTTGATGAAATATTAGATGATCTTGTTAATGTTTATGCCATTATTATAGTTCTTTGCATTTCAATAGATAACAGCAACATAAATACAAGATCACTAAGAAATACACAATCACAAGAGACACAGCATTTATCCTGGGAAGCCCTCTAGGGGAAGAAAACCCAGCAAAACTTCCTTATTATAGATAGCCAATACAATGCCAAAAGATAACTCAAGCTAATACAGAAGATCCTCTCCAAAAGATACGCCACTCTCTCTCCTTCTTCTCTAACTGCAGATCTGAAACTTGTCTCTCAATGAGCAAGTGAGTTGTGTGTCTAAGTGAGGCGCTAGCCTCTTTATTTATACAAGACTGGCACGTGTGAAGTGTCTCTTCACTGGCAGGGACGACTTCTCCAACTGGGTGGTTATAACCACCTTTATTATATTTCGGGGCCTCTTTAATATTTTTTGGGGCCGACTTCT
>JASDQU010100042.1:355666-367368 GCA_032191745.1 Picea mariana | reverse complement strand
GAGAATGGTACGATGGCTCTTCAAGAAGACCCCCCAATAGCACCCCTTTTCCTCGGTAGTGACGACACTTACTAGGATACCAAGATAACCACCAAGGTGAAATGAGGCAAAGAGTATAACTTCCAAGCAAACATTAGATAATCAGAAAGAATCCTTTGAAACTCGTTCAAATGCCTCAAATATTAAAATGACACTTACCATGAAACTTGACTAGTTATCTCATGAAGCAAGACCCGTTGCCTTCACGTGGACCATACCGACGTGGTGGATGTTGCTTTGCTGCAGACGATGATGGTGAAATGTGGTGAAGAGAAGGGGTTGTAGGCGCTATGCTGGTCATCTGACTCTCAACACTCAATGTCTGCTACCTGTGGGCCTCAAGACTTGATCTCCTTAGTTACCCCTAGATGTGGGGGGGGTAACAAAGCCCTTTGTTCTTTTACCAATTGATCCTTGAACCAATTTTCCAAACAAATAACTGTAGTTTCTCCTTGCCATTTTCCTCTTCCATTTGTTAGCTTTAGTGCTTGCTCCCATACCTCCTTGGAATATGGGCATTTAATAAGTAGATGGTCTATTCTCTCATCTTTTTTTTTTGTGCAAAATATACATCTACCTAGCCCTTGCCAAGGTCTTTTTAGACAATTATCCTTAGTCAAAACTTTATTCCAAAGTGCAAACCATAAGAACAATCTTGTTTTTAAAGGGGCTTTTATTTTCCATGATGGTTTCTACAACCATTTTTTATCCCCTTCTTCCAAGAATTGAGCCTTGTATCCCAATTATGTGTTAGATTATAAGGCTTACTTATGCAATAATGTCAAGTTGTTAGGCATTAAGTTAGTGTTGGATGATGGTTGAGATAATCACTCAACCACTTCATCTTTAATAAGAATAAGTTAGATCGTACAACAAACTACAATCTTTATAAAAGAGACAAACACTATTGTACTAAGTGAATTGGAGATAATATTGAATATCTACTTTGAGTTCATATCATTTTGTGCTCATGCTCTAATTTTACATGGTATCAAAGTCGTCCAACCATCAGTTGAACTTGAGGACGTGAGATAGAGGCAATTTAATTGCTAGTGCAGATCGTTGTTGGAGTAGATTCCTTGAAGAAGGGGAGCCACCACCATGACCTTTGAGAAGGTGTATAGATTAGGGAGCTAGATCAAATAAAAACGCCGCCAAGGGAGTCGAATCGCAATGATTGCAAGTGAGCTGTCATGTGAGATACTAAACAGAAAGGAGTCATCATGAGAGAGTCGTAGTTAGAGCATATCTATAAAAATGATGAGTTAGGATCGATTCCCGTCATGAGGAACAACAATATTTACACTTGACCATCATTTTGGTTGATAAGCCGCCACAAAGTTGACAGTCGATTCAATCCATGTGGTGTAGCCGTGAGAGATTGATAAGCCACCACAGTGATACATTGAAGGGATTAAGCTGCAAAAATAGATAGGGTTGATGATTGGAATAGGATTTGATGTCTAAAACACATTCATAAGGGCTATAGGGGAGTCGTCGTAGTAGATAAAGAAGAGTTGCCATAAGAGAATTGTTGTAGTAGATAAAGGGGATCCTGTGTAGTAGATAAGGAAAGTTGCCCTCCATTTTAAGATAAGGAAAGTCGCCCATCTCAACTATCGTGTGAAAGGAAGGGAGTTGCTATGCATTGAAGAGAAAATCACTATTTTGTCCCAACACTTAGCATATTTGCAGATTGATTTTTTAGCAGCAAAAAACTTTGGCCCAATGACTTCAGAAAATTGAACAAAGAACCAAGCATTCACAAGATGCTAGTGGGAGCCATCATGATAGAACCTTCGAGCTACTGATCTGAGTTGTGATCTGTGCAAAGAGCCACATACAAAGGAGATCACCCATTATATCTCAAATAGATCTATCAAGAACTCAACAACCAGGTGCAAGATGATGAAGGACCAACCAATTTTCTGAAATTGATCATTGGTATGTGGATCTAGTTGTATGAGTTACCTTTCTTCCATCTAGTAGATTTCAAAGAGATTTATGTTTATTCTAGTAGTTTGTTAGTATTTTCAAGCAAATCAAGCAAAAGGAATCCTATATCTCGTTTCAGAAGGGGAAGATATTTGGGTTTACAATTGTTCATTTCTTTTCAGCGTTTACATTTCCACAATAATTTGTTTTTGGATGTTAATCATGAAAATTCCATTAGAGAAATACTTTGGTTTCAATTTCCACACCTAAAAAGTAAAAATCCAAATGCAATTGATGAACAAAACCTTGTGGGAATAGTAAAAGGGACTGAGCAAGCATCGAGAAATCCAAATAAAGTACTGGAACGACAAAGCAAAGATGATAAAGCCAAATCCATCATTGGTCTGGGTCATTCACATTCAAAGTTATATCACGTAGATCTGGAGAAATCGTCTAAGGAAATCTAGGTTGCATTGAATGCATTGTTTGGAGCACAAGCGATGAATGCAAAGTTTTCTACGAAGCTACAATTATTCAATTTTAAGATGTTAACTGAAGTCACTATGTCTAACCACATAAACAATCTGAGATCTATTCTTAGATAGCTAGCAGAAGTCAAGGCTATGGTAGATGAAGAGGACGCTAAAGCCATCCTATTAAACAATGTATCGTCTAAATACAACAATGCTATTTTTACTCTAAGCTAGTTGCCTTCTCAAAGTCTAGAAGATATGATTGCTACACTCTTAGCTGAAGAAAAGAGAACCATTGCAGGAGATACAGAGGATGATATTGAACCTGAGATGGCATTCTACTCAAGAAACAATTGTAATAGATCAACTAAAGACAAGAGGGAGATAGAATGATACTACTGTGGAAAAATGGGTCATACAACAATTATTTGTAAAATCCGTGCTAGTGATTTTCTCAGAGGGAAGCTTAAAGAATCAACAAATATAGCTCTTATTGAAGATCCACTTGATACAGATAATGGAGAAGATTTTGTTGAAGAATTCACGTTTTAAGAAGGCCCACAATTTGAAGACAGGGAGGATGCAATGGAAGACAAATAATTGTTTATTAGTCCATGATGCTTGTGGATCGAAGAAATTATACCTCATTGGGGTTATAAGACATGCACGTGGGGATTGTTGTCCAATAGTTTAGGGGAGATCTAGGATCTAGAAGTTCAATATCATACCTTTATGTGGGTTATGAGACATTTCAAGTGCTAATGATGTCTAATGATGCTGGGAAAACTTGGATCACAACTAGGAGGCTATACCTTTCGATGAAATAGGGAGCAACTTGAAGGAGTCTTACGGACCCAAACATTGTTTTCAAAGACGAAGCTTTTGAAGAATGTTTGTTTGCTTTCAATAAGTTTTGTTTTTCAGTGGTGTAAGCCTTAAGAGGGGGTGTTAGATTATAAGACTTACTTATGTAATAATGTCAAGTTGTTAGGCATTAACTGGATGATGGTTGAGATAATCACTCAACCACTTCATTTCTAATATGAATAAGTTAGATCTTACAACATTCTACTATCTGTATAAAAGAGACAAACACTACTGTATAAAGTGAATTGGAGCTAATATTGAATATCTAATTTGAGTTCATCTCATTTTGCGCTTATGCTCTAATTTTACAATGTGCAGTGAACCTACTTGAATAACTCTTTTTTGACCATACTTGTTCATCCTCTTTTTCCTTCTTGATTCTCTTTTTCTCTGAAAAATGTCTTATATTTGTAGAAAAATATTTACAAGAAACAATGCAAAAAGTGGAAGGGTATATCAATGGACATCATAATCTCTTTCATAGAGCAACTAGAGTTGAAATAAAATTAGATTACTCTACATGATCAAGAGATCAGGCATCTTTGATCAATAGAGTGCCCTTAGCCAAGAGCTAATGGCATATCTCATCTTGCCATAGAGAGCAAAAAGCAGAGAATGAGCTAGGCTCACTCTCAAAGACAAACTCACACCTAATTTTTTGAAGGACAAATAAAGTAGAAATTTGCAAGCAAGGCCATATTCTAAAGAAAGAAAAATGAATAAGAAAACGACCGTCCCTAGACATTGTAGCACGCCAGTGCAACCCATCTTGAAAAAGAGCCGAATACTGATCCTCAACATAACTCCAACAACTTTTGGCAAACAAACACTCCTAGAAAATATGCTTCACCCTCTCTGAGTGGTGAAAAACCTAACATAGCCCATTTGAAAGCCCACTCTTGGCCAAATGAGCTTTAGAGGGAATCCCTTGATAAATCACCAACTAGGAAAACAACATTTGCTTGCAGAAGTCAAACAGAGCACGCACTGTGAAGCCGACACTCCCATCTATCCTTCGCATCAATGGACACCCATCTCACATTGAGGCATGGGGATAAAGGATGTTGTTGATGAAGCATTGAATACAATTGTTGGGAGTCATACTAGAAAAGTGGGTAGCCAAAACTCCATCCCAATATCTCCAAAAGATCCTTGGCATCCCAATACTCATTTTAAACAACTCAAACTCTGGAATAAGGCTTCTCAACTCCATAATAGAAATATGATTAGAGGCAACAACCCATACTCATAAGCAAGAGAGCGTTAATCCTTTCAGCCACTTGAGGAAGAATCCCACAAATTTATCCAAAAGAAAATGTCTTTCTTGCTTCATCTGCAAACCTGAAATTGAGGTGTCTCTGCAACACAAGACCTCTGAATTGGCCATTTCCAAATCTGTTGACTGGCTAGATCCCACCTTGCTCCACTGCCCTCCCCAATGCCAACGACCAAGCCTACAACAACATGCCAAGATGACCAAATAATCTGGAAAATAAGGGATCCAGAAACTTGAAACAAGTGGGGAGAAGAGATAATGTCACATAAATTGAAAGCCCCTCTAGCCCAACCAAAATGTTGAGTAGTCATCACCCGGTGCCGAAACAAAATCTGCAAAGAAGCGGAACCTTCTAAACATCACACCACCCACTTAGCCGCAAGGATATTGCCTTGAGTCACAACATCAATCAGCCCAAGATCACCCTTGTCGTTGGGCATTGTACAAACATCCCAAGGCACCAATGGAAGGCTTCTCTAGCCAACATACTTAGAACACATGTATGACCACAAAATATGCTCTAACTGTTGAAACCGACTCCTACTAGGTAACCAACAAGAGGCATAATAGACATGGGAAGCTTGAAGAATGCATCCAACAATAGTTAGCGCTCCAGCGAAAGGGAGGTCCTTATGATGCTAGACTTGTAGCTTGCTCTAAAGCCTCCATAGACACCAATCCCATATGGCCATAGGCGAAAAACCAACCCCAAAAGTTATACCTAGATACCTCACAATTACCCTAGGACAAATATGAGTCCAAGCAATAGGAATCCAATCTCGTGGTGCATCCAACCCAACCATTCAATGGTCAATCTTGTGGGTGTTGACCACAGAGTATGAAGAAACACAAAACGTATCTAAGCAAGCAAGGGATCCATTAAATGAACCCTACTCAACACTCACAGAGAGAAGCGAATCATCAACAAAATGGTTATTTTCCATTTTAGAACCAACGAGGAGTCGAATGCCTCAAACCGTTCTTGCAATACGAGTAGACTCCAACAAGTAGCCAAGAGCATCTGTTGTAAACACATACAAATAAGGAGCTAGGGGGTAGCCTTGACAAATGGATTGATGCATCTGAATCCTTGGGCGCAAGGTATTATTGACCAAGACAAAGGCAAAAGGATCGATGAAGAGAGTATTCACCATAACGTCACAATGTGTGCCAAAACCTATAAACAAGGTAGCATCCCTGAAATAAACGACCAGTCCACTCGGTCATAAGCCTTGTCAAAGTCATATTTAAGGACAAGGGATTGCTGGCTGGCTAGTCTTTTGGGCCCACTTCATAGCCTCCCATGTTGAAACTATGGTGCTAGGGATAAATCTCTCCTCTACAAAACTAGTCTGCTCTTGATGCACCATTTTTATTATGCCTTCTATGTTTTCCTTGCCAGATTCTTGATAAATCTTTTGATAAGTCTTTCCCACGCTGCTACAAGCTTCTTCACCTTCTTTAAGTTTTCTATGAATTGAAACATGTTCGAGTTTCCGTTTGAGGGATCATATCTCCTCCAATTTTGGCTTACTAAACCTCTGAAATCCCCATTTTCCAGCCATTTTGGGTTAAATTTGAAAGGCCGTAGGGTTTTGTTTTCCTTTTTCTCTGTTTGAGATAAAACTAGTAAATGATCTGTAGAACCACCTTTCCCAACCCATGATTCAATCTTATTTGCTTCCTCCATGACCCTTTCTGCCACCAAGAACCTGTCTAATCTTTTAGCCACCGCTTCATCTCTAGCTCTATAATTTCTCCAAGTAGGAACTGGTTTCAAAGGCTCTACATCACAAAGGCTTGATTCTTCAAACATGTGAATGATTTAATCTGCTCTAGCATTGGTTCTCCAGACTGTTTGTTGCTTCACTGGAAACAATGTTTATCATCCTCTTCGCTTTTCAACCCCCTTTCGGTATGGGGAAAATGGCCCCTTCTTTGTGGCTCTAGCCTCTAGCAGCTGCACTTTGCATCCCTCTTGCTTGCTTGGGTTTGGGAATGCCCTCGTGCTGCTTGTGCTTGAGTGAAATTACCTTGGCATTTTGATCCTGCGTCCACTCCTTTGCATCCCTCTTGCTTGCTCGGGTTTGGGAATGCCCTTGTGCTACTTGTGCTCGAGTGAAATTATCTTGGCATTTTGATCCTGCGTCCACTCTCCTTCATTCCCACTTGTGAACCCTCTTTTTCATTCAATTTTTTGCACATGACAACCTTGTAAGTAAATGACATAAGATCATGTCAGGATTAACAAGATACTTATGAGATAGAAGGATRGCATACTACTTTGACTGCCCAATAATTTGATAAACAAATCATAACAAGGAGACCAACATAACCGGTGTAATGAATTAATTGCACATGCTATTAATGGAAAATAATTAAAATAATGGAGAAGGGATCGATGAATAAAAGCAACATGAGATTGTTTTCCTTCCTGCAAAAGTAGAATGTCATCTTGGCAGCTTTCATTTAGCGCTGGAGAGATAAATCATGCTCAATTCATTGCTTAAACAATTCCAGACGATTAATGCTATTTTTTTATTTTTTAATAAATGTCGTTGATCAAGATAATAAACAAGCCCACCATGGAGTATGAAGCCTGTAACCAGTTGATATGGGGGTAAGGACGTATGAGAAATGTGATTTTGAACTCAGACTCGCTTTTCGGGCCATGCCAATATTTTCGGTGTCTTCCACCTACTTTATAAAAATCGTCAATTAATTAAAAATCCTGTTAATTTTAAATAAGGTGTAATAGTTGTGAATTGGCAGTGGAGTATGCACCAATGTTGTCAGACTTAGACTCTTTTAAGACTCTTTTCGTTGGTGACTCGGGAAGACTCTTCGACTCTTTTCAGACTCTTTTCAAACTCTACAAAGAGAAAAAATACTCAAAATATGGTAAATTTTGTGCACAAAAAATATACTAATTACATTTCTAATCCATATAAGTTATAAAAGTTTAAAACCATAGTCTATGAAGAAATTCATAAGATTATCTCATAAAATATCATAACACAACATTTGACACTCAATATTTATATCCAAAATGAAAATAGTGAACTAAAAAATGATTCCATGATCAAATTCACAAATATTACTCAATTCAACTACATAACTTAAAGTCTCATAACATAATTAGAAAATCGAATTAGACGGTGTCTCCAAGTCCAATCTCAAGTCTCATGCATGACTACGAGAACGCCTAGAATAAGCCCTTGAGGAGCTAGTGTCAACATCGCTAGACTGAAACAACAACTGTGATGCAGGTGTATCTGGTGTTTCCATTTGAGAGAATGGAACGCTAGAGAGATCCCGAGTCTCTTCATCAAGCCAACTCAAATCATCAGCAGGAGATTCATCCTCCAAGACCCAATCAGAGAGTAGATCAATTGTATCTAATAAAATTGGATCCAGATCCTTTGCCCGCAATTGTTTTGTGAGCAATCGAAGGTTGTAGTAGATGAATACCAACTTCTCCAGCCGCTCATGCTCCAAAGTGTTGCACTTTTTGGTGTGGATGTGCTCAAATACTGACCAATTGCGCTTGCAACCTAAAGCGCTGCAGGGATGACTCAGAATTCTGATGGTGAATTCTTGTAGTTGTGGTGTCTCAGAGCCACAATCTATCCACCAATGGACTGTTATAAAAAAAACACAGATTACAAGGTTTGCAATGGCAAACTTGAAAAAGAAAACTAGCAAAATTACAATGTAACGATTTACAAATTGAATTTTACTTGGCATTTTCATCTCCTTGAGACGTTGGGTTGAGCTAAATCCAAACATGCCAGATGATTCCTTATACTTATCTCGCTATATATTGATTTGGTCTTGTGTGTCTTGATCCAGGTACATCCTTGGAATGGATATCATCACACCTCTCATCACCTTGGGATCTTTTTGAATTTTAGATCCCTCATTACAGAATATGCTTGAATCGAGATATGCTCCCATTGCATGCAACGGTGAATGTAGTTGCCTGTCCCACCTGGAATCAATAATTTCTCATATAGGGAGATATTTAGATGAATCCCCCTTATAGAAGGTCTTGATGGCCTCTTTGGCCCTGTCCATGCCCTCGTAAATGTATCCCATTTGAGGATCCATGATCCTCAACACTTTCACAAGGGGCTTGCTTGGTACTCATTCAGAAGGCTTTGGAGGGAGAGAAAGTTTGTGGCAAAACATGTGACAACAGGGCAACTAAGCTCGCCCTTTGTGAACTTTTTGGTTCAACACCTAAGCATGGTTATAAATGTACTTGGTTATTTGTTTGCACTCATGTACAATATCTTGCACCCACTCCAACTTCCCCACGTCCAAAATTAGATCTATGCCATGGGCAGCACATGGGGTCCAAAAAATAGTAGGGTGTTTTGCACATAGCAATTTTCCAGCTGCCACATAATTTGCAGCATTGTCTGTGGTTACTTGGACAACATTTTTAACCCCAACTTCTTTCACAACATCCGCCAACAATGAATATATCAGATTTGCATCCTTTACATGTGAGGATGCATCAATGGATTTCGGGAACAGGGTTCCTTTAGGGCAAGGCACAAGAAAATTGATGATGGTTCTACTACTCTGATCTGTCCACCCATCTGACAAAATTGTGCAACCTGTACTCTCCCATGAGCTTTTAATGCCTTCCAACTATTCCTTCGCACTCCAACTCATCTAGATCTTTCCCCCTAAGTGCACCATAAGAGGGGGCTTTGTATCTGGGGCCAGCATTTGCAATTGCATCTACCATGGGCTGATAAAAAGGAGACTTTGCAAGGTTAAATGGGAGGCTGTCATGGTACCAGAACCTCCTGACTGCCATATCTGCCTCCTTCCTCCTCTTTTCGTTATAACTGTCTAAGGTTGGTTGAGATCCTGGGGCTATGCGAGGAAGGAAGAAAGGAAAGGAGATACTTGGACTTTCCAGCATTTGATGAGCAACTAACTGGAGGTGCCATCTTAGATCTACCCATCCCTCCAACTTCAAACTTTGTCCTAGCTCTCTTATTATTTTGGTCTTTGATGACTTGCAAAGCAGCTTCCATTTCAGCAGTGACTTTTGCAGGGAAACCATCACAAACAGTGACATTTTTACACACAACTCTAGCTAGGTGGTGTTTCAGCCTGTTTATGCCCCCGTAGTACATACATAGTGGTGGGCCAGTATTTGCACTTTACTTGATGGTCATCATCTGGAACCACCCAGACACAATCTTTCCATGCCTCATCAAGAGGCCTTTTAGTTTTGGGCTTAGGTGCCATGGATGAGAATCTAGATTGGCAAAATGTATGGTAGAGTTAGTAGCATGGTGGTCTAGTCTTTACAGGTCTGACATCATTTAAAATTTAAAATTTTAATTCTTAAATTTAAATTTCAGAGGAGTCCGGTGAGTCTTGAGGAGTTTCAGAGGAGTCTTGGGTTGTCAGGAGTATTACAGAGGAGTCTGCAGGAGTGGCTCTATTCAGTGGTGACTCTTCAGGACATGGCAAGACTCAGGAGTCTGAAAAGAGTCTGACAACAGTTCTATGCAATGCGACAAGTGTTTTTCTATGTAAATGGGCATGAGGAGTGTGATTCCATGCTCAGATTTTGCTCAGCTACCACCTAATGTTCAGTATCAACTTTGAAGTTTGGACAGCTCTCTTGCTCGCAACACTCAATAAAACACTGTCAGCAAATAAAAATGCATTTCATCAATGATCAAAGTTTAACAAGGGCTGACAATGAGATGTTACTGCCTTTGCAAGTGATCACATCCTATCAAAAACATCCATGTTGCTTCAAGCTTGTCTTTCGTGAGCTGCATATCATCTGGGAGTTCTCTGACAACCATATTCAAGGAAGATCTGCAGCAACAAAATGCTGATGATACCCCTTTTGCCAAATCCTTCATAGGTGCAACTTAAACAACTTTGAACTTACTCTTGTGCAAACTACCATTCCCAATATGTTGTTCCATCTCACATAAAACAGTAATCATAGTGATTTAGTCTTGCCAGTACCAGGCTTCATTAATGTCATCTCCATGCCTGGGATCCTAACTCCTTCAAACTTTGTAACAGATAAAATCTTGCCAAAGAAATTCAACAACAGCCCATCCTCTTATTTTAAATTTGGCCTTGAGCCTCTTGAATATTCACATAAGTACGAGGAAAATGCYGAATTATTTTGCACACCATGTGGAATCCATTCTCATCCAGCGTTGGGATGGTAGTACACCCAGCAAAGTGTTAATAGGTGCACCAAGAAAGCAATTGGCAAGAAAGGTTGCTTCCATTAGTTTACATGTAGGTTTCCTCAGTGATATGTTTTATCAGCTATGTCTAAACCTTCCTTTTCCACAGTTTCTAACCTGTCCCTCTTTGATAAATGAAAGTCTTGCTTATATAACTGCAGTGTATGCAGATTTGGTTCAACATCCAATACAGAGGAAACAACAATGTGATTAGATCAATCTCTACCTATACAATGAATTTTTTTATATTTAATGACTCAAAAGTGGTGTCCACCACTGGTTGTGTCAATTTTCCCATGTCTGACAATCAGCCCTTCTTGATTTCTCCTTAGGTGCACTATATAGATCCACTCATGGGCTACTCCCAACAGAATAGATGAGAATTTCAAGCTTCAAAATCATCATAGTCATCCACTGAAGGTGGTTCCCTGCTTACCTCCTCTTCAGGATGTCTTAGAGAACCACTTGGCAAGCAATGCGATGAACCTAGTCCTTCTTTGCCAGCAAAACCTTGTAGTGGATGTACAAAATTTCTTATAGCCCTTTAATGGCCAATCAAATCATCTACATCTACACCACGATAGCCTATAAAGAGAGGTACCTTGTTGAGAAACTGTAATTGATCTCACATTTTTCATTTGAGCATTTCTATAAACCATTTTCTGCTTCATAAAAGATTGCATTTGTCAAATGTTTGTCCTGAAGAACTGTAGTACATGATTCAGTATTTGGTGTTGAAACTATATGTTGATATTATGGTAGCTGCGGGAGGTATTTACCTCCACGTGTAAACCTGACAAGGATAGAATACTCCGGGAAGCAAGAAGAAACCCTAATGAGTTGGCTAATAACCCTAGAAGACTTGTC
>JASDQU010100042.1:339310-352566 GCA_032191745.1 Picea mariana | reverse complement strand
TGAGTTTCTAATTTATATTAGATCAGAGTTTTTCTCTACAAGCTTATTGCTGTCTTTCATAGATCTACATTGCATGTGTTCTATCTCTGTTGAGTTATAGATCTAACTGCTTTTGATCTCTAAAATTTAAAGATACTACTGTTTTGCAAAATTACCCTAAATCTAACAACATGGGATTTGTTGATGGCATCAACAGAACAATGAAGAATTTGCCACTGAAACATGTCCCATAGAAAATTTTATTCTAGGAGTTTTGTTTTCATATGTTTTAAAGAACTTGTAAGTTATGGCTGATTTAAGTTGGCCTACTGAAGCTGGAATATGCTTGGGTTGTGTTACACCTCATATTGTATGAAGTTCCACCTTGTGATTTTCATCACATTGATGGAGATTTGCTTCTTGTTCCTTGGAGCTGCTGGACCGACTTGGGAGGATTCATCTTTATGGAGCCCTCTCTCTTCATGGCATTATATCATTTGATGGAGATGTTTGGTTGGGGGAGTCTCACTTCTCCTTGGTTCGGTAGTGATGTGCTCGATGTTTGGTGATCTTTTCACATGTGCTCAGCTTATTGATCACCCCTTGGTTGTACTTTTGATGGATGTGGAGCATATTGTCTCATTATGGTGGTTTGGTATACATGCTTATCTTGGATGTGGATGATGGTTCTAGCCCCCCAAGGGGTTAGTTGATGATGGTTAGGAGATATATGCTTCATGATTGTTGAAGTTTCCTAGTTACTTTGGCATGATGATGTGGTATTATTTGGTGTCACTAGGAGCGGGTTTTCTACATGGTCCTCGTGTGTTGATGTGTGATGGGGGACATACTTAATTGTTGGATGGGTTAGCATTTTTGTTATATTCATTTATCTTATGATGTTGCTATGGTGGGATGATTCTTGTTGCCTTTGTGGGATTTTACTAGGTGATTTAACTTTATAATGTCAAATTTGCTAGACATTGTAATGTTCTCAAGCAGATTCGCTAGGAACTTAAGGGTTTAGTTCTGATTTGTTTGAACTGTTTGTTTGAATATTTTGCAGGTTGCTTCTCAAAGTTGCATTGGAGATGTTTTGTTGAGTTTTATAGCATATAAATGATGGACATGGCACAACAATAGATGGAAATAACAAGATACAAGAGATAGAACACAAGAGAATAACCAAACAACTTCATATCTAACCTTTATTTATTTAATAAGTTGTCCTCCATACAAGAGATATACAAATCTGGAATAATAAAGAAGAAATATAGAAGTTGAAGCTGAAGATGCCTTCCAGAAACAAGTATTGGGAGTTGTGAGTCCTCCTAGCCTTCCAGTAGCAGCATGCAAGTCTGAATAAGATCAATTTCTTTCCCTTTTGAATACTGGCACCCAGATCTGGTTGAGTTGCGCACCTCCTGGCTGGGAAACCCCTAAGAATTTTGGCTTCTTTTGTTCTGCCCTCCAAACATTGAAATAAAGTTGTATATCTATAGATATGGTGATGAGGAACACATAGAGTGAGTTTCTTCAACTATTATGAGTGATCTAACCCTCCAACTCACTGGATCCACAAGTGACAGTGCGCCCTCCTTCAAAAAATTCGCTCCAATGCAATAATAAATCAATATGGAGATAAAACCCCACACCAACTGATGAAATAAGGTGCTATGGTGATGGCAAACCCTTCTGGAAAGGGTTTGGCTTCAGATCTACCTACTCCTAAGCAAATCAAACCTTTCCTTCTCCAATAACGCGCCCAGTCTGCAAAAAAACCCCCAAACTTGTGCCTTGTCTTCACAATACCTCCTGAGATGAATCTAAGATTGAAACTAAGTAGAATGGTGAGGGTGGAATCTTTCACCACCTTGGCCAAGCTTGGACCAGGAACAACGAAATCTTTCACCTCCTTGTTGATCTCTAGGGTTTGTTTACTCAAAACCCTCAAAACGTTCAAGCTGCAGAGCTCAAAGATGTTAATTGAAAAATGACATGAATGAGGAGTGAGGCGCCCTCCTCTCTCTTTTATACCTCCATCTTCTAATTTTCACTTAAATTATTTTATTGACTTTCTAAAGTATTACTTTATTTCGTCCTCTAAGTCAATTAACCTTTTTCAATTGCTTTAACCAAAGTCACTTTAATAATATAACCTTTTACTCCTTAGTGACCAATTTTGCGCCTCTTAGCCCCTTTTTCCCATGAGACTATAGTCTAGAGGGGTGACTAGACTACTAAGTCTTTCAATATCCTTGTCAAGAAGAGGGGGACATTACAGTCGCCCCTACTAGAAATTGCTTTCCCACAAGCAATCTTGAATCAATTTGCTGTAGAATCTGTTCACTATCCCAAGTGGCATCTTCTATAGGAAAATTTTTCCATTTGATTAAGTATTCCTTAATGTCCCTGTTCCTTAGCTGTTTCGCCCTCACCTCCAAAACCTCCTCTGGAATCAAAATCAAGTGTCTTTCTTTGTCTATTGGAAGGTAGCTCTTCGTTAGCGACAACCTGCTGCCCCAATGCCCTTTTTAGGCATGATACATGAAAACATTATGGATTTTGCTTCCCTGTGGTAACTCTAATTCATATGCAACTTCCCCAACCTTCCTTTTCACCCTATAAGGCCCATAGAATCGTGGTTTGAGCTTCTCAGTGCCATTTCTTTTAATGGATGCCTGTTTGTATGGTTGTAGCCTCAAATAGCCCAAATCCCCTACCTCAAAAGTGTGCTCCACTCTATGCCTGTTTGCATATAACTTCTCCTGGTTTTGAGCCCTTTGCAAATGATCTTTGAGTTCTTTAAGAATGTCTTAGCTTTCCTGTATCCACTGCTTAACCATAGGAGCTCTGCTATCTCCAAACACAATCTCAACAAAAGTGAAGGGAGCATAACTGTATAAAACTTTGAAAGGAGACATACCAACAGACATGTGGTAAGTGGTGTTGTAGCAGTATTCACCCAAATATAGCCACTTGACCCACGCTTTTTATTTCCCTGTCACATAATTTTAGAGGTATCCTTCCACCCACTTGTTTACTATCTCAGTTTGACCATCTGTTTGTGGATGGTAGCTAGTGCTGGGCGTTAATTCTATACCCACTAGCCGAAATAGCTCCTGCCAAAAGATGCTCATAAATCTACTATCCCTGTCACTCACAATAGTTTTGGGTAACCCATGCAACCTGAAGATTTCTCCGAAAAACAAATATGCCACTTGAGATGCGCTAAAGTCCATGGAGATGGAAAAAAAGTGAGCAAACTTGGTCAAACGATCTATTACCACAAATATGCAATCCTTACCATGTGCCTTGGGTAGCCCTATAATGAAATCCATAGATACACTTTCCCACTTATGCTCTGGAATGGGAAGAGGCTGCAATAGACCTGTTGGGCGAGTGTGGTCATCTTTGTTTTGTTGGCAAGTGATACACTCCTTGATGTGGCGCATGACATCTCCCTTGAGACCTTTCCAAGCAAACCTTTCTCTTATCTGTCTATATGCTTTAAGGAATCCTTGATGCCCTACCAATGATGAATCATGAAATGCCTGAAGCACCCTTTTATTAAACAAGGATTCAGGAACCAAATAGATCCTCCCCTTATAATAAATGATGTCATCTATAACCCTGTACCTATCATCCTGTAATTGTCCATCCATCAACTCACATGCAAATTTATTTTTGGAGTACTCTACCAATAAATGAAACTTCCAATCAACTGATATCTTTGACATGGAGCATGGAGTAGGTTGAGGGTCTCCTAGACAAGGCATCCACTAGAACATTGTTTTTTGCCTTGACATATTCTATGTCAAAGTTATAAGCCTGAATCTTACTCACCCACTTTTGTTGTCTCTCATTAAGGTCCTTCTGCTCTAGAAAATACTTGAGGCTATTATGATCTGTCTTGACAACAAATTTTGCTTGAACTTGGCCAATGCATGCATTATGGCCCTCTTAGTTTGCGGCTCTCATAGGCAATGGGATGCCTATTTTGCATGAGAACAACTCCAATACCCTCACCTAATGCGTCACACTCCAGAATGAATGGCTGAGAAAAATCTGGCAAGGACAATACAGGACAAGTGCTCATCACCTTCTTCATTTTGTCAAATGTCAATTGTGCCTCATCACTCCACTTAAATGCACCCTTCTTGGTCAAATCAGTTAAAGGTGCGCATAATTGGGAGAATCCCTTAACAAACCTCCTGTAATAACTGCAAATACCAAGAAATCCCTTGAGCTCTATGAGTGTTTTGGGTGTGGGCCAATCAATGATTGCTTGGATCTTTTCTTGGTGAACCTGTACCCCTTTTGCTCCAATAATGTGCCCCAAATAGAGAACCTTAGTCATCCCAAATTCACATTTTGATTCTTTGGCATATAGTGTTTGTTTTTCCATGATGTTGAAGACCTCATCCACATGTTTGAGGTGATCATCCCATGTCCTACTATAAATTAGTAAGTCATCAAAGAAGACGAGTAGGAACTTCCTCAACTGTTTGTTAAACACATGGTTCATGCAAGATTGGAAGGTGGTTGGCGCATTGATCAACCCAAAAGGCATGACAAGGAACTCATAATGCCCATAGTGGCATCTGAAAATTGTCTTTTGTATGTCATGTTCCTTCATTCTGATTTGATGGTCTCCAGAGCGCAAATCAATTTTGGTGAAGTACAATGCGCCATGTAGCTCATCCAATAACTCATCTATCCTAGGAATGGGATACCTGTTTTTTATGGTTTTCTTATTCTAGGCTCTATAGTCAATACACATGCGCATAGTTCCATCCTTCTTCTTTACCAGCACTACTGATGATGTAAAGGGACTTGAACTCGGTCTAATATGCCCCATAGATAATAGTTCTTTAATGGCACTCTCAATTTCATCCTTATGCTTCTTAGGTTGTCTGTATGGTGTAGTGATGACCGACTTGGCCCCTTCTTCCAATTCTATGATGTGTTCAAACCCTCTATCCGGTGGTTTCCCTAGAGGAATCAATTCAAAAACCTTCTTATGCTTGCGAAGTATTTTCTATATGTCTGGAGGATATTGCTTGTGCCCTTCGTGACTCTTCTCCATAAAAAAACATTATTTTGCATAGGCCACCTCCTCTCACCTAAATATTGCATGCATTCGTTTAGTTGTTACCACTTTGGGTGCTTCTCCTGTCATCCCCTTAAGTGTGACCCTTTTTCCATTCTCTGTGTTGAAAGAAATCTCCATGGTTTTGTAGTTGGTGGTGATTGGTCCCAATGTGCTAAGCCACTACACACCTAGTATGATGTTTGTATCTGGTATATCCACTACATAGAAATCATGTATCATAGTGTATCTACCCAAGTTCAATCTCATCTGTGGAATATACTTGTCACAAGACATGGTGCGTCCTCCTGCTACCTCCACCAAAAACCCCTCAAAGTCCATGGTGGGAATGTGTTTCCTTTCTACCATAGCCATATCAATGAAATTATGAGAAGCTCCTCCATCAACTAGTATTGTTGCTCGTTGTCCCTGCACAACTCCCTTCATCTGGAAGGTATTAAACTTGGGCACTACACTAATGGATGCAATGGTAGCCTTCTTAATCCATGTAGTATGGTACGTGGTTCCCTCTTCTCCCTGTGCATGTGAGGCCTGTTCTTCCTCCTTCTGATTCATCTCTATGTTATGAATGGCTCCACTTTCCTCCTCATCCATCTCATCTTCACTATTAGAAATCACTTCTATATAATGAATTTTCCCTTTACCCATACATCTGTGACCTGGATGCCATGGCTCCTTGCAAGTAAAGCATAGTTGCTTCCTTCTTAATTCCCTCCTAGTAGCTTCATCCATCTTCCCTTTTCCCTTGTCAAACTGTTTGGTTTCTCGCCCTCTTGGAATGATTGGGGGGCTAGGCGTGACCTTGTTTTTGTAGGTTGCCCCTACCAAATCTCTAGTGCGCTCAATAGCATCCTATAAAGTTATAGGCTTGAAAGCCTTAACCCATCCACATAGAGGCCTGGCCAAACCTTCTATGTACATCATCAATAACTTGGATTCTGACATATTTGGAACCATAGTTGCTACTCTCTGAAACTTCTCAAAGAATGCTTTTGTTGACCATGTTTGTCTAATCTGCGTGAGCTCCTTGAAATGAAGTTCTGGATCCTCCCTGTCAAGTTTGTCAATGAGTCTCTGGGTGAAGTCAATGTATGAAGTGACATGTTCATGACCCAAAGTGGTCATCCCATGAAACCACCAATCATGCGCTTTATCATTCAAGTATAATGTTGCAAACTTGATGGCCTTCTCCTCTTCCATGGGGTTCAACTGAAGGTAGGCATCCATATTTTGTACCCAGGCCCTAGTTGAAATATGACTAGATCCATCAAAGTGGGGCATCTCCATTCTTCTTGCCTTGCGCCCCAACTCATTGTCACCTTTGTAGTGTCCCTTAGACTTCCGCTTGTACATAATGTGGCAATATTCTCCCATGGAAACCTGTCTTCGGAAACCTGCACTTAAAGAGTTATATGCTCTTTCCATATCCTCCCATTCATCCTCAATGCCTCCATGCCCAAAGGCATTTGTGTCCCTTGGCTGTGCCTCCAAGAAGGTAGGCATATATCGCCTAGGTGTGGTCCCGCTAACCATGTGGGAATGAGAATGTGTGCCTCTAGATGATTTGGGGTCCTTTGTATGATCTTTGTGCCCAGATTCCTCCCTGAGATCCACTGACTCCTTGGTTTCCTCCGAATAGGGGTGGGTCCTTGCCATGTCTTTGCTCCATCAAGAACTGAGAGAGGATACCCTGATGCTTACATTGTTCCTCCATTATGGCTATCATTCTCTCTCGTCCTTTCTGAAAATTTGCAAAGGATATCTTTAGTTCTGCCTGTCCCATAGACAAATGATTTTGCATGTCCTATAGCTTACGCTACATAATAACTTGATTGTTTTGTAGTGTATCATTCACTATTTGAATCACCTTTTCAGCTAAAATTGTTGCTTCTTCTGACACTGCATTCTTTGTTTTATGAGTTTCCCCATGCTTTATTTTGGCTCTTCTTCTTCTGTAATATCTGATAAAGGCTATCCCCCATGGCCTCTCCTCCTGGGCATTAACTTTAATCACAGGCTGGCGAAGGAATTCGCTCTGATACCACTGTAATATTCTCAAGCAGATTCACTAGGAACTTAAGGGTTTAGTTCTGATTTGTTTGAATTGTTTGTTTGAATATTTTGCAAGTTGCTTCTCAAAGTTGCATTGGAGATGTTTTGTTGAGTTTTAAAGCATATAAATGATGGACATGGCACAACAATAGATGGAAATAACAAGATAAAAGATATAGAACACAAGAGAATAACCAAACAACTTCAGATCTGACCTTTATTTATTTAATAAGTTGTCCTCCATACAAGAGATATACAGATCTGGAATAATAAAGAAGAAATATAGAAGTTGAAGTTGAAGATGCCTTCCAGACACAAGTAATGGGAGTTGTGAGTCATCCTAGCCTTCCAATAGCAACATGCAAGTCTGAACAAGATCGATTTCTTTCCCTTCTGAATACTGGCACCTAGATCTGGCTGAGTTGCGCACCTCCCGGTTGGGAAAACCCTAAGAATTTTGGCTTCTTCTGTACTGCCCTCCAAACACTGAAATAAAGTTGTAGATCTATAGATCCGGTGATGAGGAACACATAGAGTGAGTTTCTTCAACTGTTATGAGTGATCTGACCCTCCAACTCACTGGATCCACAAGTGACAGTGCGCCCTCCTTCAAAAAATTCGCTCCAATGCAATAATAAATCAATATGGAGATAAAACCCCACACCAACTGATGAAATAAGGCGCTATGGTGGTGGAAAACCCTTCTGGAAAGGGTTTGGCTTCAGATCTACCTCCTAAGCAAATCAAACCTTTCCTTCTCCAATAATGCGCCCAGATTGCAGAAAAACCCCCAAACCTGTGCCCTGTCTTCACAATACCTCTTGAGATGAATCTGAAACTGAGTAGAATGGTGAGGGTGGAATCTTTCACCACCTTGGCCAAGCTTGGACCAGGAACAAAGGAATCTTTCACCTACTTACTGATCTCTAGGGTTTGTTTACTCAAAAAGTTCAAGCTGCAGAGCTCAAAGATGCTAAGTGAAAAATGACATGAATGAGGAGTGAGGTGCCCTCCTCTCTCTTTTATACCTCCATCTTCTATTTTTCTCTTAAATTATTTTATTGACTTTCTAAAGTATTACTTTATTTCCTCCTCTAAGTCAATTAACCTTTTTCAACTGCTTTAACCAAAGTCACTTTAGTAATATAACCTTTTACTCCTTAGCGACCAATTTTGCGCCTCTTAGCCCCTTTTTCTCATGAGACTATAGTCTAGAGGGGTGACTAAGTCACTAGACTACTAAGTCTTTCAATATCCTTGTCAAGAAGAGGCGGACATTACAGGCATCACCTAAGTGGGGAATGTGTTTCATGATTTTAATACCCTCATTGATATGTTATTTCCAAAATTTAAGTTAGAAAGGGGGGGTATTACATTATGATTTGATGGTGATCTAGCCTTTTCCTAAGGTTGGATGGTGATTGGGCCCCCACTCCATAGCCTTGATAATCCTATCCTTAGGGAACCCCCCCTTGAGTTTGAGAAAAGCCAACCAAAAGAGAGAGGAAGAGCTACTGAGGTGACAGTGGGTAGCCTTCTTAAGTTGCATAAAAACTAACTCATTGGTGATTGGGACTTTACACTTCTGTGGTTTGTTAGATTTTGTTGTAACGGGTTGTATGATGGAATTCTTGATAATCACATTAACGGCCCTGCAATTGCAGTTCTTCAACATCAATGAGTTTTATTAGCTTTTACTGGACAAAAGAAGAGCACAGGAGAGTTTTTGAGTTTGATGAGGCAGTGTTAAAGTTATTAGTACCCTATTTTTAGTTGTGGGGACCAGGTATGCCACAGAGCTGAAAAAACAGAATTGGTAACAGAGGATATTGTTGCACCATTTCTAAGAAGTGGGTTTGGGCACATCACATCAACTTATTTCTGGCTGCCCGAATATTCTTTATGCCTGTTTCAGGTCACTGCTGTCTATTCTGACTGGCAGTTAAAGTATTAGTGGCCGTTTCAGTTCAGATTCATGCTGTTTCTTGCAGTGTTTACATGGTTTCCATCTATTTCCTTTCTTTGTCCTTTCTGAAGATCTGCTGTTTATGGTGATTTGCATATTTTCTTACAAAGTATTTACCCAAAATTTTGAGATGGCATTTTAACTTTCAGAAGCTCTACCATCTTGTCTGTTGGCAACCAGTGTATTTCTTGTTTTTTTTCATTTTAATTTAATACCTGGTTTCACATTTTCATTTTGTAACAGAGATATTTTTGTTATTTTATTTACTTTTCAGACTGCAGTTATCGTGATCACAGTTTTCTAATTCAATGCCATGTTTATCCTTGATATGGATTTTTGTAGTCTTATTTTGTTTATTACAATGTTAGGTTCATAAGTTGATCACTAAAGTGATTTATTGGGGCAGATCCTTGTCTAGGGAAGATATTAAAGCTGTCGTGGAGTATGGATGCCTCAACACAAACAGAAAGGTGGTTAATTCAGGGAAGCGGTTGAGGGCATATGTGAACCTGGAAGAAGCAGTTGTAAGTCTAGTTTCAACTATTTGTAAGGTTTTTGTAGTATGAGTGAGTTTTTTAAGACTCTCTTCTACGTTCTTCATTTTGTTTGTGAGCCACTATTAGCACCAGAATATAACATCCAGACTTAATTTTTTCAGGTATGTAGCATATGCAATCTAAGGGGCTCCTGTGACAGGGCAGACATAAAGCCCCACCAAGAGGAAGTTGCATGCATGGATGATATAATGCGAGTGTTGCTTACTTATGGGCTTGATACTCTGGTGGGTTCAGCTGAGAACGAGTTACATATGAGAGAAACAGTGATAGCATCTGTTCGTAAGTTGCTGAAAGAGGTGGTTGAGTTGAGTGCAACTCCACTTGATCCAAACCTTCCAAGGCCCAAGTCCAAGCAGCCTCTTCCGAGAATAAAGCAGTCGCCACCTTGGCCAATGAAGAGACCAGGCATTACTGATATTGAAATGAAAAAAGGGGATTGGATTTGTCCAAGGTAAGTTTTTCTTCTATTTATTGCCTTTTGGAATTGCTGTTCAAGCTGTATAATGTATCCTGCCAGGATATTTAGAGATTGTCTTAAGTATCTTCATTTGTATTTGTAGGTGCAATATAATAATCTTTGCCAGAAATACGACATGCATAAAATGTAATGAGAGGCGTCCTAAAGAGGAGCTAAATCCAGGGGAGTGGGAATGTCCAGCGTAAGTTTTCTATAGTTCATTAGGATATATTCTACAGATAATTCAATTTTATGTTTGTTTATTATGATTGCTACATGGATCCTGTAGCACAGGAGTTGAACCAAGTGTTTTAAGTTAAAAAAGTGCACCTGACAAGAGTGAAATGAAAAACTATTTTGCAGGTGTGATTTCTTAAATTTTGGTAGAAATAGGACATGCCTTAAGTGTGATTGCAAGCGTCCAGAGGATGACCATATGCAGAATTCCAGGCATGGTCGCAGTGGTTATCGTACTGATGCTATGAATGATTTTCAGCAGTCACAGAAGTTGCAGAATCCAGGGGACTGGGAATGCCCAGTGTAAGTTTTCTATATTTCATAAGGATATACTGTATAGATAATCTAATAATCTGTTTATTTATTCTGATTGTTTCATAGATCACGAGCACATAACAGTTGAACCAGTGTTTTAAGTTTAAAAAGTGCACCTGACAAGAATAAACTGAAAACTATTTTGCAGGTGCAAATTCAAAAATTTTAGAAGAAATATGACATGCCTCAAGTGCGATTGTAAGTGTCCAAACGATGAGCATACACATAATTCCAGGCAAGTTTGGAATGATTATCGGACTGGTGCTATGGGTGATTTTCAGCAGTCTAAACATTTAGAACATAAGCTGAAGAATCCAGTTAAGACGGAAAACCCTTTGAAGGCCCGGAATGATGAATATGTTCATGGTTCTATAAGTGATGATGATTTGCTCAATAGTGCAAGGACGAGCAAGGGTCTTGTCATTAATGATGGCAATTTTGATTTTGATGGCATCCCTGGGCATGGAGGTAAAAGTGGAACCACAGTTGGCCGAAGGAAAGAATGGAATGAGAAGAAAATTTTCAGTCAATGGGATCTTGGACTGGATAAGAGGTCGCCATCTTCCAGTGCTAAAGAAAATCATTTTTCAGACTTAGATTTAGATGATGATGATGAGTATGACGATGATGCTGTTGATTCTAATTGGAACAAGGCAACTGGTGGAAGGGCATCTGAAAGATATGGTAGAGATTCTACCAGTGTCAGAGGAAAAGGAAGGGCTCACAATTATGATGATACTGATGATAAAGATGGGTGGTTTGGAAGTGATCAGAGGAAGGAATCTGGATCGTCTGAGAGATCCTCGTTCTCTAAACCAACAGGAGATAAAAACAGTTTCAAAAACTTTGGGGATTTGGATGAAGATGACGATGATGATGATATTTTTGGATCTGAGGATGATCAACCTCAGGTATCTAGATCAAATTTGAGAGGAGGGAAAGCAAGATCTTCTGGTAGGGGAGAACACACAGTCCAGATCAGAAGAGGGAGGGATCCATCTTCTGCTTCTCGAGTGAGAGGGAGGGAGGCAAATGATGACGACTTTGATGGGCTTAATGATTTTATTGCATCTGAGGATGAACAACCTCAGGCATCTAGATCAAAGTTGAGAGTAGAGGAAGCAAGATCCTCTGGTAAGAAAGAAAAAAGAATAGAAAACAGAAGAGCGAGGTAGCCATGTTCTGCTTCTCGAGTAAGAGGGAGGAGGGAGGAAAATGATGACGACTTAGATGGGCTTGATGATATCGAGGATGATGATCCGTTTGACAAAATAAGTGAGGGGGAGATATATGGAAAGTCAAAAGTAGGTAAACCGGAAGGAAACAAAGCCAGGAATGGTGTTACTCGCAGGAGATAGCATATTTGTAATAAGAAAGTTGGGGAAGATATAGAATGGCTGTGACAAATAAAATGGCTGACCTGTTTTTTTTAAATGTAATGGAGAATTCTTTTAGAACCCGTCGTTTTCTTAAAATTTGTGCCATATTTGGCGTGATTGATACGTTTATACAATAGAGTTGAGTTCTAAAGTTGGATTTTCTTAAATCATAGTACTGTGCAAGTGTACTGATAGTGTCGGTATGTTTAAACCCAACTTGAAGATTTCTGTTGTGGTTTACTGTTTGCATTTATTATTCAGAAAACGAACACCAACGCCTTCTTGAAGGCAATAAGCAATCTTCCCAATCTTGGCAAACTTAGAGTGATTGTCTCCGAGAACAGGTCATTCGAAGTGAATGTCAGTCCGAGTTATGTATAAGTTGGAACATTTGCTATTTAATCCACTGAGAAGTCCTTAAATTATTTTATTCATGGAGCTAACAAACCAATTATCTTATCCATTCTTGAAATTCTTCTCTTAAGCAAAGCAGCGGCATACAATATATTGGCATTATGAAGATATTAACCGTTTATTTTCCTTCTCTGTCTGTCCGAGAGGGCCCTGATGAGACTTGTCCCAATACATAAGTGTAGTTAGCTTACTTTTATGTTTTTATTGGGCGAATAACTATGGTGTTGGTTAGCTGTTCTATGAAATGGTTTTTTTCATAGGAATTCGTTGATATAAATTTAAACGAATCACTATTTTTTATTGTTCAAAATTTATTTTTGAATATTGAAAAATTCTCGAAAAACTTGGATTATATGAAAATAATCACTCAAATCTACAAATCCAACAATTTCTTACCAAATTTCAAACAAATATCTCAAAAAAAAATCACTATTTCATAAAACCTTTAACCTACAACAATAACTATTAATAATAGTACTCATTTAATGATAGTACTCATCTAGTGATGATACTCATCTTAGATTTCCCAGCGCATCAAAAGATGATACTCATCTGAAATTTCCCAGCGCATCAAAACTATATGCGTGGGTGTTTCTAACAAGGCTGCATAAGCCTCCATGCTTTTTATTTCTCTCATACAATATATCGGATAAGTTACTCCAATATATCGGATAAGTTACTCTATTTCTTAGAATTAAAGAAGAGGGATGGCTGCTAAGTGGCAAAGTCTCTTCATATTGCTTTTTCCAGTCTATATAATCACTTTTTTTTTCGTATTTATATATAT
>JASDQU010100042.1:271624-284286 GCA_032191745.1 Picea mariana | reverse complement strand
TGTACATGATGATGGCTGCAATATGCACTTCATGAGCTCTCCTGTTGAGTGCATCAACCATTTGATTTTCCTTTCCCTTTATATGCTTAATTTCAAAGTCATATTCACTCAGAAATTCCATCCATCTAGTTTGTTTGGCATTTAGTGTTGGCTGTCCAAACAAATGTTTCAGACCACAATGATTTTTCCTTAGCTATAATTTCTTACCCATAAGGTAACGTCTCCACATTTTTAATGCATGTCCAATTGCTGCTAACTCTAGATCATGGGTAGCATAATATATTTCATGCTCTTTTAATTTTTTTGACTCATAGAATACCACATGATCCTTTTGATTGAGGACTCCACCAAACCCTTCATTGCATGTAAGGAAATCTTCATTTGGATCTACAATCTTCAATATGGGTGCACTTGTCAATATTTCCTTCAACTACTGAAAACTTTCTTCACACTTGGGAATTCCATTCAAACTTCACTCCCTTCTTTTGCAAAAAAGTGACTGCACTTGCAATCTTTGAGAACCCTTTTACGAATATTCGGTAATAATTGGCAATACCAATGAATGATCTAACCTCTGTGACATTCTTTGGCACTGGCCATCCTCTAATGGCCGCTATATTTTCAGGATCAAATTCTATCCCATTTGCTGAAAGTATATGCCCCAAGTAGTGAATCTTCTTTTGATAAAAGATGAACTTACTTAGCTTAGCATACAATTTATGCTCTCTTAAAAATTGCAACACCATTCTTAAATGTTTCTCATGTTCCTCTTCTGACTTAGAGTAGATGAGTATATCATCTAGGAACACAATTACAAACTTGTCCAGGTACTCTCTGAACACTACATTCATCAAACACATAAAAACTATTGGGGCATTTGATAGTCCAAATGGAACTAACGTGAATTCATAATGCCCACATCTTCCCCTGAATGCGGTCTTGCTGATGTCTTCTTCTTTTATCCTTACTTGATGATAACTTGATCTCAATTCAATCTTCAAAAATATTCTTGCACCTTTCAACCGATCAAACAAATCATCAATTCTTGGTAAATGATACTTGTTCTTTATGGTGACCTTGTTAAGCTGTCTGAAATCTATACACAACCTTAAGGTTCCATATTTCTTCTTCACAAAAAGAATTGGGGCTCCCCAAGGTGACACACTTGGGCATATATACCCCTTCTTTAACAATTCTTCAAGCTACATATGAAACTCCTTCAATTCTGGCATGCCCATTCTATAAGGTGTCCTAGACACTGGGGAAACTCCTGGCACCAAATAAATAGAGAAATCTATGTCTCTCTTTGGTGGAAATCCTGGGATTTCTCTAAAAACATCTTCAAATTCCTTTAAGATGAGATGGTCTTCAATGGTTTCCACTTTATCTTCGAATGCCTCTTCCATATGGGTTGCAAAAATATGACATCCTTTCCTGAAACTCTTCTTCAACTGCATAGCTGAAATCTCTCCAACATCTACAACTCTCAGAATGCCTTGAATCTTTCCTTGCTTCCCTTCCTCATCAAGACACTTGATTTCCTTTTTGTAGCAGTCTAGGACAACATAATGATTTTCCAACCAATCCATGCCAATTATACAATCATATGAACCCTATGGTATGATGTTTACATCCACCTTTGGTATTAGTCCATTTATGTCTATCAAACAATCGTTCACCAAATCATTGATCTTTCTCTTAGCTCTTTTGGCTAACTGAACTAACCAAGATTTCTTATGCTTATTTCTTTGCAAGTGAAATATTTCGATAATGTTAGCATTTATGTAACTATGGATAGCTCCAGAATTAATGAAAATTGTTATGGGATGATTATTGATCTTACCTTCCAGTTCAATCATGGGGGATTGATATTCATCTTGCTTGTTGTACAAGGATGCATAAATCCTTGACATGCTTCCTCCCATGTCTCTGCAGCTGAAGCATGTCACGAGACATGGTAGGATTTTATGCAAATTTTTGTGGTTTTTGAAGGTCATTAACCTGTGGGGCGATTTTGAGGCCCTCAATGACGTTTTTAGCAAGTCAAAACCCTATCGACGCCCATTCATCAATCGTTGGCCATTGGCATTTTCTCTTGGAGAATTTCCAACACTTCACCAAACTCACCGATCTTACCATCAACCGTCGACGGATTCTACTGTCGAAATTCACACTTTGAAAATTTGATCACATTCCAGGAAAATATGGACCATCGATCTCCTTCAACTTCCAAACACCAAAATTAAATTAGGGCCGTTGATTTGATCAACCTTCCAAACAAATGAACCTTTACGAATTTTTAAATTTATAAAGGTGAATCTTGATCGTTGATCTTGAGATCAAACGCGATCTCAACCGTCAATTCACTAAACTTCCCGCAACTCTACAACCGACCATTAAAATTTGAATTGTGACCATTCCAGGTCGAATTTCGATCTGCACATTTACCGCTTGGCTTCATGTAACCTCTTAAATAGTATGGAGTCTTTAAGACACATATTTTTCTCATGGATTTGGGTATTTCTCTCTAAATTCTCTGTTTTTCCCAAATCTTTCACAGAGAAAATATGTAACAATGAATTTTCACCAATTTGTAGCCATCATGGCCCATACAAGCTCGGAGTTTGAACCAAGCACTCTGATACCATAATGTAATATCCCCCAGCCCATCCTAGGGACATTACGGTGCAAAATACTCATAAAAATGAAATTTTTTCTAACTAAATTAATTGATTTACAGTTAACTAATTTCCTGTAGCTTTCAGCTACGAATTAAAGCATATTTAGTTACTATCTACAACAATAAAATAGAAGCATATACAACATGCTAATAATCAACATGAAATGAAGCTAAAGAGATTATAATAGTAGCATACAAATAATTCTCATTTACACATAGTTCATGCACAACAATAACACATGTAAATAACTCAACAACACGATAAAACACTTATCTTTAAACCCGAGTTGTGCAACCAATTGCTTGGGACAAATTTTCCACCCAACCATAGATCATCCGTTCCAAATATCAACATCCATTCAAACCAGAGCTGAGGCTATTAATCCACAAAAGAGGGCAGTCTCTCACAGTCCACTCAAAACTCATAAACTCACATGAACACACTGATATCTTCCTACAACTATCCTGATTTTCCACTAGCTCTCTTCCTCTTGACCCACCCAACCCAATGAATTTACCCCTTCATTGATCTCATTTCCTCATGTGTCCTATTCGTTTATCAAGGCCTCTATGACACATGCATCTAGGAATATATCAACTGGGAACTCAAGGGAAATTGTTGCTAGGAAAACTACCAACAAAATAACAACAAACACTTGTTTTAGTGCAATTCACTCAAGAGTTCACTCTTCAGGATTGAGAACCTGATTCTTCATTTTCTAGCTCCAATACTCTCAGAATACGCTCCAACTTTCTCTAGAATACACCCTCCATGGCTGCAACAACTTCAAGATCTCTTTCTTACTCCCTACTTGTTGCTCATGCTTAAAACTTGACTAACTAAAACTACCCCATCCACCCATACAAATTTTCTCTCTTTGGCTTTCCTTTCTAGACTTACACTCTTCCCCAAGATGATTTTACTCAACCCCCATGTGCCCAATAACTATGGGATGCGACTAATCACACCCACCCTCTTACATGTATTCAATGATTGGCTTTGGCACCACTCAATCAGAAATGAGAAGGTTCATATACAAATAACAATTGGAAAATGGGTTGAATTAATATATATGGGTAATTCCCCCTTGGACCCTTCTTGGACATTATCCTAGACACTCCTCCCAATTCTGGATTAGTTCACCCCCCATCTCTTGTCCATGTCCCCTTAGCAACTAGCATCACATTTTATTATTAAAACATTGAAACACAATTTGCATATTACATCGCTTTGGCCGTAGCCGCACATTATATCTACATAAGCATTAATTAAATTGGGGATTATAGTGGGGATGTTACAATATCCTTTTCTACATGTACCTTAAATGAATCCAACCACTTATATTGACTCATTTAACCAATCATTACATTTATGTAAGAGGTTGGTTGGACAAGTCCTTTCATAAAGTTATGAAAGTGTGGTTGATTTCTAGTGTAAGATTCATATGTTTCCTTTTGTCAGAAGTAATGTCAATGTTAATTCCTTGAATTTCCCATTCCTAATAGGGGTGTGGATTCACTCATAAAAGAGTGGCATGAAGCAATATATACACACATATGCACATACAATGAAAGAGGAGGACACACAATGAATAATGAACTATGAACCACAAACCACAAACCAAACACCAATATGAAAATTAACCAAGAAAGGAACCATGTAAGAAGATTAAGAGCAGACTTGGGTGAGGAGTAGAAGGTTGTAGATGAGCATAGAATACGGGAACATATGAACCTTGAATCCATAGTGAATTTCCATTCATAGGATACTCCTTGGTTAATTTCTAGAAAGAACTCTAAATTAGGGGAGGGTACTCTAAGGAACTATGCAGTAGAGAAGGAGCATGAATTCCTAATTTTATATAGGGAAGTGAAGGGGAACACCGTGAACTAATATGATAATTGGTAGATTTTTCTAGAGCGTTTTGTGGGGAGTTATTGGTCAAGTATCAAGGGAAATTGAGTTGGATTTTGAGAGAGAGAGAGAACCATGTGAAACAGATTCCTTCACCCTAGTGGTATCATTTCATAACATGGGGGTGATATTCATAGTGAATACTTATGGTTTGGTGGAACATTGTTTGTTTGCAAACCTTATAGTGAACTCTTGGAAGAGAAACAAACAATGACATATTTTTCCTTCTAATACTGGCTTCTTGACCAAATATTTGAGCACAAAGTGATCTGTAAAGAATTTGAAAGGGGTCCACATCAAGTAATGGAGAAGCTTCTGCAATGCATATACGTCCATGGTGATGTCCTCACACTGTTGTAGTGTAATTCGTTTCTATGTCGAACAACTTGTGATTGGAAAAATGTACTAGATGGTCAATATTACCTTCACCCGACTTCCTAAGAACCACATCGAGCACAATGGATGAGGCATATACGTGGACATGAAATAACTTAGACTAGCTAGGAAAAAATAGAATTGGCATAGTGACAAGTTTTTATTTGAGAGTATCCAAGGCTCCTTGACATTCTGGTTTCCAACTATATTTAGTATATTTGTGCAACAATTTATCCAATGTGGCCACAAACTTGGCATAATTCTGAATAAACCACTAGTAATATCCTGTAAGACCCAATGCCGCACGCAACTCGTGGACTGAAGTGCGAGCCAACATATCCAATATGACAGTGATATTAGCTTGATTCACCACTAATCCTTATTTGCATACGATGTGTCCCAAAAATGTGTCGAAGGGTGTGCAAAATATGAACCTCTTTAAATTTAATGAAATATGTCATTGACGTAATCGCTCCAGCATCAACCAAAGGGATTTCATGTGTTCCTCCAAAAAATTGAACATGGTACAATCATCTAAATAAACTTCGAGAAACTTTTGGATAAATTCCTTGAAGGTTGCGACCACTATCTGGGAAGATATTGGAGGGGAATTATTTAAACCAAAGGGAATTAAAGTGTAGGAAAAGGACTCCCATTCCATCGCAAAGGTGGTTTTAGCTTGATCCTCCTCTGCAATCTGAACCTGATGATACCTTGAAAATCCATCTGCAAAAGAGTAGACTTCCCAACCACCAACAATTTCTACTACTTGATTTGTGAAAGGTGTAGGGAAAGGTTCGTAGACGATGTTGTATTGAGATTTCTCAGATCTACACATATTCAAATATCACTGATCTTCTTGTGTTGCACAACCATAGGGATAATCCATCCAGATTCCTCCACAGGGACAATGATCCCGACATCCAACACCCAATCCAATTCTTTGCACACCTTTTCCTTATATTTGGGATTTAACTGATAAGGCCTTCTCTTGACTATTTTGGCATCCAGTTTGAGTTAAATATTCATGCCCCCCCACAATACTGCAATGCCTTTCATTTTAGAAAATCTATGGGGAAACAAGTCCTCATGGTCCTTGAGGAGGTCAACAACTTGAGTAATTGTCTCCTTATCCAAATAATTGGGCCATTATAATATGGTGCAGCCATCTATGTTGACTTACCTTTCAATGCATTCTCTCCTTTGGATTTTTTGATCTGGATGTCATGTGGGTCATCATCATCAACATTATCAACATCAATATTCCAACAATGGACTGCATCTTTCTGTTTTTCCACCGATTGATGATACGAGTAGACCACCTTTGGTGTTGTGTCCTTGGGATGATGATGAAATATAAATTATTTAATCTAGAGGAGGGTCACTCTTTAAGCCAGATCTTCTACTATGAAGTTAAATATGATGCAAAATCAAAATCTCATATGTGTCCAATATATAGTTTTCCTCCTGAGTTGCTCTTGAATATACTAGCTTCTAAGGAACATATCCATAGTGTGGATGAACCAATGGACTAATTGGGTTCAAGGAATATTCTTAGAAGTCCAACATTGTTCACAAAAATAAATGTGTTCTAGGGGATCCTCAGTACCCTTGTATCGATTGGCTAGTTCAAAATTGATGATGGGATGGAAACAAATTTCTTATCAACTCATCCTCTTGCACCCAACTTTGAATAGTCATGCGATGTGTCACCCACCACTGCGCAAGTGTCCTTCAGACCATTGCATCCATGGCCTATATTCTTTGTTCCAAAGGGATGACCTTCTCCATATGTACGAGGAATGCCTCTACCGACCTTGTCCCATCAAGTCGTGGGGAATTGCATAGCTCAGATCCTATCCAACGTACTTCTTTCATTATCCTCACACATCTACAAGTGGATACTTCATTCAATTTTTTTTCCACCTTTCCATTGCATCTTTAGAATTAGTGTCATATGACTTGATGCTTCACCAACTTAATTCTCCATCTATGGTGGGGTTAATGTAATCCTCCCTGCACCCAGTAATCTTATAAATGTTTTCATTAACATAAATTCACATATCCTCATCCACTAGCTCATTTTATCTGTCTTCTTAATTCAGATCCAATGTTGTGACTATGTGCAAGGTGTTTGTCTCAAATGACATCTGTCTCTTATTTTAAATTTAGCACTGCATTATTATCAAAGGCCTAGTATATGCCAAGAAAGGCAGGGTATGGGTCAGAGTCATCCATAATATCTATGACCTTAAAGTTATCCTTTGTCTATACCCCTTCTATATCCACCTCAACTTTCTCTAGTTATCCTATAGGATAGATCTTGTACTGGTTTTCGAACCGCAGTTGAATGGGTGACCATACCAATTTTTGTTTAGCCATCACCTCCCAAGAATTCTTCGGCAGAATATTCATGTCAAAATCTAGATCCAATATGACTCCATCCATGTCATAGACACCAAGCTTCATTGTCATCTTTAATTTGTGTCCCATGTGTTTTTTTTTTACTAACTTGGTGCAAATCTCTTTCTGGTAGGGGAGTTGATATAGTCCTATCTGTCAGCTTTTTCCCCATACAAGTGGCTAAAATATACGTTAAATTCTTCGTATCTTCATGATCATTGACCAATCTTAAACAACAATGTAAAAAATTACTTACTTGATCCCCGGTGTCCATCTCACGCCCCAAATTGTGCAATTCTTCAACATGCACTGCACACTACTTCAACACGTGTTTCACGATACAATTCCTCTAGGAATTTCTCTTCAAGCACTCTTTGCTTAGGGAATCATGAATCTTCTCATATGCTCTATTCGTCCATTGATTTCTATGTTGCACATTGCATCTCCTTGCTCAAATGAACTTCTCCCAATGATCTTTGCGTCGCGCGCTAGATCTTGTCCCTGGCGCGAGCCTCCTCCGATGACCTCTGATTTTCCCTCTAAACCTCTTTGTGGATCCAAGCCTGCTCAAGAGAAATTTTTGTCACTCATTGTACTTCTTCACGGATTCGAGCCTCCTCCAATGATCTTTGTGTCATGCACTGGAATTCTTCATGTGCTCTTTCTTCTTCAATATCTCTCTGCGCATTGCACATCAAATTTTTTTGTTGGGAAGCATAAAACTTGGGAGGGGGATTTTATACCTTCGTTATCTCCCCCTTCGGCTTCTAACTCGATCTCTCACCATTCTAAAATTCCGCTCATATCTTCTCTCCTCCTCGGGTTACTACCCAGACATTAAATTTCTCATCTTTCTTCTTATTTCTAGGCAGATTCACATGCACCATATTGCAATGCATCTTCTTTGCTTCCCACGTTTTCAATAAGTCGGTAAAATCCTCTTTGACATGCTCGAGACTATATTAGTATGCACAAATCACACACATTTTTCTACAATACCTTGATACATAACCAATTTCTCCACAATTGAAAAGAGTGGGGGGTCTACCTCCCCCTCTGCCATATCCTTTGTCGCGACCATGCCCATATATGCCTCTAGGACCTCCTTGGTATCCACCTTTCCTTGCACCTCCATGTTCACCACCCCGCTATTCTTATTGTACCCAAAATGCATCAGGGGTATTGTCTTGCATCAACTGGAGTGAACGACAATTATTGACATCATGTGCCATGGATTTACAAAACTCACAAAACAGAGTATGGTGTGTCTCTTGATACTTCTACAAAGTCAGGAAGTTGGTTTGTACATAGCCCCATTGTAGACGTATCTCACACCATCCCATCTATTCAGTTAGGACTGGACTCAACACACCCGTGGCCACATAATTTGGAAGTATAAGGAACTCATCCCTGCGATGCCCCTTAGTGCTTGCGCATGAATTTTTTCTTTGCCATATCTTGTAGTTGCATCATCATATTGGAAATTTGCGACTGCATCTACACCAATCCTGCTGATGTCTCTGCCCCTCCTGGTGTGGCCTCCAAGCGCATTGGAATCTCTACTTCCTCTACTCGCATCATCAACTTCTGCTAGGTGAGAGGGAATTGGATATGGGGAAGCAAACCCATAATAAACTATTCTGTATGATGTATGTTCTGAATGTGGAACTTCAAACTATCCAATAAAAGATTAAATCACTGGTCATAGTCCCACATGGTTTATCCTTATTGTTTCTTAATCTCCTTGATATCAATAATACACTGAGATTCAGACTTGGGATTTTGAAATTCCTTTAGTAAATAATTCTTGGTCTCTGTCAGAGACCTCGTTTGTTCCACTAGTGCAGTGGCCTTGTGTTTCATGTACCATGTCAAGGCTTTGTCCCTAAATGTGGTTCGAACTACACAGTCTTTGTTTATTCATTTGTGATCCTCTTCACATAACATATTTCTTCGCACATGAGCCAATGTTGTTCCATGTCATCCTTATCCATTCCATGGAACATCGGTAGCCTCAAGGTGTTATCCTAATTCTCCATCGTCACTCGAGGTTCTCAACACTATTACTCTCCCGGGTGAAGTAGCACTGAATTTTCCTTCTTTTTCACCAATCTCTTCTCCTCTATATTCTTCTACTCTTACTTCTCCTCTATTCTCCTAACTATCTGTTTTTCTTTCTTCTTGATTAAAAATGTGCAAGTGGGGTGGTACAAAGCGAGGGTATGTCCATCTTCTTCTAACATTTCTTCTTAGGTGACCAAGAGAGTTTCCTACTTGGAACCACACAAGACTATCTACAATCACCACTTATTCTCCCCCACCACTAGGGGATCCTCTGTCTTCCTTCATTTCTTCTACACCTATACTATGTGCCTCATCTTCATTTGAGGTTGAAGCATTATGAAATAGCTAAGGGGTTCATAATTCATCACTTGGGCCCCTGGAACAACTACTACGACTACTACTACTACTGGTATCCCCATTGGACACCCTACTCTCGACATCACACCTCTTCATAGTCTCATCTTCGCTTGTGCTCCACTCTGGCACAAAAAATTATTTTGCACTTCCTCTTGGTGCAGTCTCTTTTCTCTTCATCTTGATACTAACCCATCGTCGTGTGCGCTTAGCTAAATTCCTTCCACTCCTCTTTTCCGATTTCCTTCTTAACTCAACTCTTCTTGCGTATATCTCGAATATTTTTCTCCTCAGCTCCTTTGGGTCCATCCCATTCCTCACCTAATATCAACAATTTCTAGATCCTCCTCAACAGATCCATCTCCTCTCTTTTCCCCCATCTTTGGAACTCCCCTCCTAGTTCTAGGGGATTTTACTCAACCATTATTTTGGGCTCCATGCACATCATCCCTTTCTCCATGAACAACATCTTTATCTAGAGTGGAATCTCTTATACAATTCATTTCCTTGGACCTTCCACAAACTTTCTTTTATCCTCGTTGAAATAATCAATGTACTCCACAACAAATTCAATAATATAGCCCTCCATTACTCGATCAAACCAAAAAACAATGGCCCGAGTCCACTTATTTTACAACGCATTCAGTCTATCAAGTGTGACTTGATCCCAAACCACTGGTTCTAATGGCCATAAAGAAGAATTGGTAACAATTTTTCTTTTCGGCCATTCATACAAAAAACAAAGAAATGCAACAAAGAATGTCTCATGCATATCAATATAAATAAACTTATCTTTCCATCTCTTCACATTCAATCTCAGTTGGGCTCGTGATTTGTTTGTTTTATAATGATGATTGAATCCTTTTTGTATCGATATTATTTGTGTATTTAACCATTTTGAAGAAGTTTTGAAGGATTTTATATCAATTCGTCATAGATTTATACCAGGTATGTGCAATTGATGTTTTGCGATGGTTTTGAGTTAAATTCGATTTGATTTAATGTCTAAAAGAATCTAATGTGCGATCTGTGTGTCACAGGATGAATTCGCCATGCGATTTTCCATCCGGTAGCTCGTTCAACACTCCATCCAGCACCCGATCCGGTACTTCATCCGACACTGCGTACGACACTGGATCCAACACTTGGAGGGTAGGCGAGTTGGTGGTTGTTATATTGGTGGCCTGTGCTAGGCGAATCAACGACATTGGTTTTGTTCACCCTCGTGGCCTCTAGCTACTGAGCTCTTGACATCTCGGATTAAGTAGTTATGCTAATCGTTGAGTGGCTCGTTCAGTTTCTAGAAGCTAAAGACTGTTAGCACGCATTTAATGAAATTTACCATTTTTAGAGGAGGTCGACCCTTACAGTGGTTGACCTCTCGAATTGTAATCATTATAAATACCATAGTAGTGGTCAGACTAGTAGTTAAGAATTGGTAAAATCCATTTTTCTGTGTAACTCAGACATTTGTACAAACTTGTGTTAAGACTATGTTTTTTAATTTAATGCCAGAACCGTGTTGATTAAGCTTGCGATTCACTGTTGAGGAGTAACCACGACCTGCTGGGGGCCCACCAGTGGTCTGGGTGAATACTTAGATAGATAGCTTTCATATTTCAGTCGTACAATTATCTTTTATTTCATTTCCTGTTATATCTGTTTTATCATTTTAAATGTTGTGTTTGTTATTCATCATTGAATTGTTTAAATTCCCTTTTGCAGGTTGCTTGTAGGAGATAGCTAACTATTATGCTGCTTATTTTATTTATTAGTGAATGGCTTGCAAGTTACTAACCTTGTTTGTGTGTTAAATGTTAAATTGAATTTCTGTAGGTTAAAACAGAGTAGTTAGAACAGAGTATTAATTAACACAAAGTAAAGAGTTTCTTTTACAAGTTTCGATGGATTAATAGTTGCGAGTTTTGTTAATTTAATTCTCAGTTTAGTTATGCTTTCCTTAATCTATTTTTCTTATCAATCTTGTTGTAGTATGCTACGATAGAAGTAGGTTTTTGATTATGTTTTTACAAGCATTTCAATTTATGAAATTTCCGTTCTAGATTTAAATTGCAATTTTAAGTAGAAGTTTGAGTTTGAGTTAAGCTTTTAGTTACGAGTTTCTAATCGTGTGAATTTTCTTAAGTTAACATAAGAGTGCATTTAAATTAGTATAAGAGTGTTTTTCTTATCATCGATGATTGATGCATGAATTGAGAGATCACATGGATTTTTAGGATAGTTGATATTTCTTCTATGATGGCTAAGCTCTCGTTAGATTGCTTGATTCATACTTTTCATTTCTCCATCGAAGTTAATATTGAATTTATTCCTCTTGAGCTATCACTAATCATTAGATGCCATCGTGATGTCATAAGGCACCGAAGACATAATCATCATATTTGAAGTTTCTTGTTATTGTAGATTAAGAATAGTTGTTGATTAATCTTTGAATACTATTATGATGCTTTTAATTAAGTAGGTTAAGATTTCCCTTTGTAGATTAGAAGTGATTATGAGTTTTATCTTAAGAATAGAGTTTACTTGTTGAATAGTTTTGATTAGTTACCTGTTGAGTAGTTTTGATTAGTTTACTTGCTGAAGAAGTTTTAATAGGTTAGTTGTTTGATTGTTTACTTGCTTACTTGCTGATGCTCATTGATTTGAATAGATTGAATAGATTAATTTGCTATTTCCGTTGCTCATTAAATTGAATAGATTAAATAGATTGCTTGTTGTTTCTCATTAGATTAAATAGGTTAACTTGTTGAAAGTAGGGTTTTGATATGCTTCTTTAGGAATAGTCCATTGATCCATTGTTTAAAAGATGCTTAGAGTAAATAGTTCAAGTTCTTTAATAGGGTTTACTCA
>JASDQU010100042.1:232834-244965 GCA_032191745.1 Picea mariana | reverse complement strand
TTCTACCTATGTGCGGGTTAGGACCCTAACATAGATACTCTATTTTTAAATCTTGCCATTTTCAACTATTAGCTCATTTCCAGTTTAATAAGCCATTGAATTTTCCTTTTTACTTCTTGAAAAGTCTTGAGAAGAGTCTTCCCAAGTACGAAAGAATGTGGCCAATCCTCATAACATCCTATTCCACCACGACCTCATCAAATTACTTGTCATAGCCGAGTTCGCAAAATAGGGGAAGACATGAGATGAGTTCATTTATCAATTTTCAAACCCCCATCTTACAATGAAGACCAGCAAGAAGACACTTGATCTAGGGGTTGTTACTCCATCCAAACCCCATTCTCCAAAGACTCCAAACCCTCCTACTCAAGCTATCCCTCTACTGGAACATGAGACTAAGAAACTTGTTGATACCCCTACAACCTCATTGGGCAAGAAGACTAAGAATCTTATTGATAACTCTCCAATGCCCTCAACATCTATTGATCCTGCACCCAAAAAGTTACAAGAGGAAATTCAACAAGATTTCCCTGTAGTCCATACAAATAGGAGAGGAGCCAATCGATTCAAAAGAGGATATTTACGAAAAAGTACACAGAATACAAGTGGGAAGCCTAATGTAAAACACTTAGACACTCTAGATCCGATCCAAGTATCTTCTGATCTCGAAAGCCCCCATAAAAGACTTATGGAATTTTCTGTAGAAGAATTGGAGCTTGAAAGAGAAGAAAAATATGAACCCATTCCCCCTCACAAACCCTCTATTACTCCTACCTCACAGATGCCTACACCAGACCCCAAAACTGATAGACTCTCTACATCCTTCAAGGGATCCAAGCCCTCCTTTGAGATATCTGATCATACTCCAGCCATTGAAAACTTACAACGGGAAAATGTTCAGCTTCTGTAACAGTTGGAAGAGAGGAAGACCATGGATAGGAATCTCCACCACGATAATGCAATATTACAAGCAAAGGTGAATTCCCTCCAATGGTTGGTTGATCAAATTAGCAATGACAATCGTAGCCTCCGTGCACAATTGAAACACCGCAAGAGGGCCAAGACAAAGTCTTCAGGGAAAGAAACTTATAAATCTAATCCATCTCCTACTCAACAAGTCTAGTCATATTAGGCAATTCATTTTTGTTTGCAGTGGGACCTGAAAAATATTAGGTGTGGGGGTAATGTTGGGCTCGTGATTTGGTTGTTTTATGATGATGATTGAATCCTTTTTGTACTGGTATTATATGTGTATTTAATCATTTTGAAGAAGTTTTGAAGGATTTTATATCAATTAGTCATAGCTTTATACTAGGTACATGAAATTGATGTTTTGCAATGGTTTTGAGTTAAATTTGATTTGATTTAATGTCTAAAAGAATCTAATGTGCAATTTGTTTGTCACAGGACGAATTCGCCATGCGGTTTTCCATCCAGTATCTCGTTCGGCACTCCATCTAGCACCCGATCCGGTACTTCATCCGACATTGCATCCAACACTTGGAGCGTAGGCGAGTTGGAAGTTGTTATATTGGTGGCTTGTGATGGGAGAATCAACGACATGGGTTTTGTTCACCCTTGTAGCCTCCAACTACTAATCTCTTGACATCTCGAATTAAGAAGTTATGCTAATCATTGAGTGGCTCATTCAGTTTCTAGAAGATAAAGACTGTTAGCATGGATTTAATGGAATTTACCATTTTTAGAGGAGGTCGACCCTTCCAGTGGTTGAACTCTCGAACTGTAATGATTATAAATACCACAGTAGTGGTTAGACCAGTAGTTAAGAATTGGTAGAATCCATTTTTCTATGTAACTCAGACATTTATGCAAACTTGTGTTAAGACTGCATTTTTTAATTTAATGCCAGAACCATGTTGATTAATCTTGCGATTTGTTGTTGAGGAGTAGCCACGACCTGCTGGGGGGCTCACTAGTGGTCTGAGTGAATACTTAGATAGATAGCTTTCATATTTCAACCATATAGTTATCATTTATTTCATTTCCCGTTATATGTGTTTTATCATTTTAAATGATGTGTGTTTGTTGTTCATCATTCAATTGTTTAAATTTCCTTTTGCAGGTTTCTTGTAGGAGATAGCTAACTATTATGCTGTGTATTTTATTTATTAGTGAATGGCTTGCAAGTTACTAACCTTGTTTGTGTGTTAAATGTTAAATTGAATTTCTGCAGGTTAAAACAGAGTAGTTAGAACATAGTATTAATTAACATAGAGTACATAGTTTCTTTTACAAGTTTCGATGGATTAATAGTTGCGAGTTTTGTTAATTTAATACTCAGTTTAGTTATGCTTTCTTGAATCTATTTTTCTTATCAATCTTGTTGTAGTATGCTAAGATATAAGTAGGTTTTTGATTATGTTTTTACAAGCATTTCAATTTGCAATTTGAGTTTTTAATAATGGATTTAGCTGAGTTTAGTTTATGAAATTTCCGTTCTAGATTTAAGTTGCAATTTTAATTAGAAGTTTGAGTTTGAGTTAAGATTTTAGTTATGAGTTTCTAATCGTGTGAATTTGCTTAAGTTAGCATAAGAGTGCATTTAAATTAGTATAAGAGTGTTTTTCTTATCATCGATGATTGATGCATGAATTGAGAGATCACATGGATTTTCAAGATAGTTGATATTTCTTCTATGATGGCTAAGCTCTCGTTAGATTGCTTGATTCATACTTTTCATTTCTCCATAGAAGTTAATATTTAATTTATTCCTCTTGAGCTATCACTAATTGTTAGATTCCATCATGATATGCGAAGGCACCGAAGAGATAATCATCATATTTGAAGTTTCTTGTTATTGTAGATTAAGAATAGTTGTTGATTAATCTTTTAATACTGTCATGATGCTTTTAATTAAGTAGGTTAAGATTTCCCTTTGTAGATTATAAGTGATTATGAGTTTTATCTTAAGAATAGAGTTTACTTGCTGAATAGTTTTGATTAGTTACCTGTTGAGTAGTTTTGATTAGTTTACTTGTTGAAGAAGTTTTATTAGGTTAGTTGTTTGATTGTTTACTTGCTGATGCTCATTGATTTGAATATATTGAATAGATTAATTTTCTATTGTTGTTGCTCATTAAATTGAATATATTAAATAAATTACTTGCTGTTTCTCATTAGATTAAATAGGTTAACTTGTTGAAAGTAGGGTTTTGATATGCTTCTTTAGGAATAGTCCATCGATCCATTGTTTAAAAGATGCTTAGAGTAAATAGTTCAAGTTATTTAATAGGGTTTACTCATTAATAGTATTTTCTTAAGTACATTGACCCTTAGATATACCATCTCCTTATTTAGATCATACTTCCTCTAGATTTTCTGCCTTGGCATATATAGTGCTACAACTCTAAGTTTACTTACCCTGGGTTGACAATTTTATTGAGGGATTTAGTGCATATAGAGCACCCATCACTCTCAGACCTTGAGCTTCTTGCTAGGAAAAACAATGTTCTTTTGCATTTAACTAGTCTTGAATTTTCTCTCGAGATGGATACCATCTCATTTATTTCCTTCATCATTCCATAAGAGAATTTTATGTCTCGAAAATGAAACCATTTGTTGGTTCATTTCACGATTGCATGCATTCTTATTAACACTGGGGAGTTTAGACCCAAGGTTCATCCAGAGTTGACCAACAAAACCCCCAAAGCATTGACATATCAATATTCAACTAAGGTCGAAGAAGGTCTCACCCGAGACTCAATGAGGATCATATAGACCATCTAGTCTTGTGACTGGGATGAAGGACTAAAAACAAAGAAATCCATCTGGGTTGACATTCCACAACTGACAATTTACTTCTACTAATAAGTAAAACAATAGATACAGATATCTAAATACCACATAAGGAACACAGGGTAGATCAGAATCATTGCAACTTTATTATCATTGTCATTCCATCACAACATAGGCGTACATTAGGAAAATCATATAAAACAACAATAGGGTCTATGTCTCTTTGGATAAGGTCCAGATATACAATATATTGCACCATGCACATTCTACTAGACCTTAAACATATGACATACTTGGACACATGACTGCAGACATTACAATGGTACAAAGACCCAGAGCAAGATCTTCTACACTAGAAAACAACAATGAGTCAATGAATCAATTACAACCAATATAAACCTCGTCTTGGGCATCCTTGTTTCCTTTTATATCCATCTCTACTCTGGAGCTCTGTCCCTTTCAACTCCACTCCACTAGCTCCACTGACAAATTGCCTCACACACTTTTGGCACCTACTTGTAGTCCACATAGCCTTTCAAGAATCAAGGAAATCCTAACTTCCTGGCCAACTCATCCCATGGTTGTTACTTGTTCCCTTATGTTGCTGGTAGTAATCATTCAGGGATATTTTCTGATGATTCCTTTCTTGATTCCATCTTGCATCTTCTTGATTTTAGGTGAAACTAACAAAAGTCAGGCCAACGTGCACTCGGTAGAATCTAGCCTTGGTGCATAATATTAAAATTCGGTTCAGTGTGCGCCCCTTGCAGAGCTGGTTGGGTGTGCACAAAAATTGGAATGAGTGTGAAAAAATTCATTTGTGCATGTGCACAAGATCACCCAAAATTTTGGGTGCCAACATAACTTGAAAATTTGTTTGATCGAAAGACTAAGTTACAAATTCCTATGAATCCAAAGACGAACAACTCCACTATGGTGCACATCCTCTTGAATCTAGGCACTCTCAAACATCCCAAGTTCATCAATCTAGGAGCTTGTTGTTTAGAGGTGGAGAAACACATATTCATGCAGTTGTTCAAGAAATACTGAGATGGACATATGAATACTTGAAGACATATGATACCCATATTATTCAACACATCATTCCTATCAAAGAGGGTGTCAATCCATTCCAACAGAAGTTAAGGAAGTCATCCAACTCTTGAGATGCTTATTCATAAGGAATTGAAGAAGTTATTGGATGCCCAGATTATATTTAAAGTTCACCATTCCACCTAGGTGTCGAAATTGGTGCGTATCAGCTAGAAGTCAAGGGATACTAGGCTGTGTGCAGATTTCCAAAATTTAAATCAAGTATTTGACAAAGACAATTACCCCATTTCCCCGATGAAACAAATCTGGAAAATCGTCTCAGGTTCCCAAATGTTCTCTTTTTTGGATGGGTTTTCTGGTTACAATCAAGTTCTCGTAGTAGAACCGGATTAGTTAAAGATCACTTTCAGGACAAAATTGGGAACACTTGCATATCATTGAATTCCCTTCGGCCTAGTCAACGCCGATGCTAATTTTCAGAGGGAAAGGATATAGCATTTAAAGGTCTAGTTGGTCAAAACGTGGTGATTTACTTCAATGTTATCATAGTTTATTCAAAGCAAATATATTTTCACTTGAAGCATCTAAAGTAGATTTTTGAAAGGTGTAGAAAATATGGTATTTCTCTAAACCCCAAGAAAAGAATCTTTGCTATTTCAAAAGGTAAAATATTAGGGCATATTATTTCCAAGGATAAGATTTATGCTAACCTAGGACACACCAAAACGATTATGCAGATCCCACCTCCACACAGTAAAAGGTCTATGCAGTCCTTTTTTATGTAAAATCAATTTCGTGAGATGATTTGTTATAGATTTTTCCAAAACAGTTAAACCCCTTTAGCAGATGATAAAGAAGGATATTCAATTTAAGTGGACATCTATTGAACAATAGGAATTTGAGAATATCAAGGACACCATAGCGACTGCACCTTCTTTCCAAATTCCAAACTACACTAAAGAATTTTTTCTGTATACTTTTGCTTCTGATAATTCTATTGCAATAATGATCACTCAAAAAGACTAGCAAGGGAATGAATGCCCCATAGAATTTATGAGCAATGGATGCCAAGGAGATGAGCTAAATTACTCACTAGTGGACAAGTAGTATTTTCCTGTGCACAAAGATATTAAACATTTTAGACATTATATATTGAAAAACCACACCAAGGTGAGCATCCCTCACCCAAAGTTTAGATCTCTCTTTGTGCAGAGGGAACTATGTGAAAGACGAGGCAACTAGATGAACATGTTACAAAAATATGACCTCGAATTCAAACCAGAAACCATCGTTATAGCAATCAAATCCATGGATTCTGAGGATCAAGAATAAGATGGATAGAAAGAGGAACCAAATCTCTATACCCAACAAGCCCCTTATATTCCATCCATTGAGAATTCATGGTATAATGATGTCAAACACCATCTTCATAATTGCATTGTTCCTGATCATCTTAATTCCAAGCAAATAAGAGAAGTAAGGTTGAAGTCTACACAATATCAACTAGTTCACGGTATCTTGTTTAGGAATAATTATGACGGATTTTTTCTCCGATGTCTTGAGAAACAATACGCTAACAAAGTTCTAAAATATATTCATGATGGACCAGATAGAGGTCATTTTTAAGGAGATAACACATCCCAAAATATATTAAGATTGTGGTACTACTAACCAATAGGATTCAAGGATTCTCATTTCTACTCTCGAAGCCGCGACAGTTGCCAGAAGTCATCCAGAAGAGAAAGAAAGGTAGTTGTTCCACTTTATCCAGTTGTTGTTGAAGAGCCTTTCGAGAAGTGGGGATTGGATAAAATCAGTGAGATCAACCCTCTCTCAGATAAGCTACACATATGTATTCTAATTGCTACTAATTATTTCCCCTGTTGGATGGAAGCAATACCATTAACTAAGGTAAATGATGAAGTGGTAATTAATTTATGGAACAACACATTATGACTAAGTTTGGAGTACCCAACACTCTTGTATTTGGCAATGCTATATATTTTTCATCGTTGAAATTGACTGAATTTACTCTAGAGAAAGGGATCATTTTAAAATACACAACCAACTATTACCCTCAGGGTAATGGTTTTACTGAATCCATAAACAAAATATGATCTACATCCTTAAACAAAATGTAGTTGACCAACAAAGGAATTGACACAATGCATTACCCAATTCCCTTTAGGTTGACCATGTTACTCCTAAATCAACCATAGGGACCTCTTCTTACTTTCTCATTTACGAGATAGAATCCATCCTCCATTCAAACATTTGTCACCCTTCCCTTCAACTCACACAACAATCAGGTGAGAGGGAATGCCCTATCATCCAAAAATGCATCAACACCTTGCTAAAACTAGAATAGAGTCGCGCCAAAGCTAAAACAAAATTTGAAACTCATCAACAGACTATTGAATTTTGGTTTGATAAAAAAATTGCTGGTGAAAAAGACTTTCAGGTCGATGACTTGGTCCTCAAGTGGGACAAGCCAGACGAACACAAAGCAAAACACTCAAAGTTTCAACAATTATGGTTGAGTCCTTTCTTAATAATAAAAAAAATCGGCCTAGGTGCCTACCGATTACAAAATATGGAAGGGAATGTAGACCTCCTCCCTGTCAATGGACAAATCCTTAATCATTACAATAAGCAGCTTTCCCCTGTACATAAATAAAGAGTCTGTTTTCTCTTCTTTAAGTTTGTTGCTTTGTTTTTCTTTGATTTATCACATTACTTTCTTCATTATGCTTTTCATTTTCGTTTGTTTTCAGATTCTAGTTAGTTTTCCTTTCCTCTCTTTCAAAGTTCTTTCCTTAGGCTTCTCAAAGGATTTGTTGTCTTGGATATGAATAAATTTTGAGATATGACACATTGGTACCAAAATCCAAGAAATATGCATTTTGGCTTCTAGACACGACTTCATTTTTCTCTATGAAACCTTGTTATGGATTACTCCAAGTTAGACCTAGTAGAGTAACATAGTTCATTAGCACATGAGCATTGTACTCTTTAATGTAGCAAAGGGAATATTTTGTGTTTGTCTGAAACTAAATGGAAACTACTTTGGAAAGGCTTCTATAGTACTCAGGGCATGTTTCTCAGGGATTTAGCTCATCTATAATCAAGTTGGAATATCTCACTTTCATAGGTGTCATCCCGCATGCCTTTAAAGGAAATTTGGGATCCCCCCATCCACCTATCTCTCTAAATTTAAGAGAATAATATTATAAAGGTAAAGGATTGGGGAAAGGAATTCCAGCTCATGTGGGACATGCAAGTATCTTCATAGGGGCTATGGATGCTCATTGTTAGTGGATAAAGTCTTATGACACTAGGTTGACTCTGTCAGGGCCATAGATGCTCGTTGGCAGTGGAACGACACTAGAGAAATGCACCAACAACTTGTACTCTCAACATTTATGAAACACCATTTCCTTGTAGTACTTTTCTTTCCTTATTAGAGCAATCTGGTTTAAAAGGTATATTTTGGTAGTCAATCTACTTTGGGCATGACCATAACCCATCCCTTGCCTCATTCAAAATTGTCTCATAAAAATTTGCGCTTTTGAAAAATATGGGACCTACTCATTCTCCCTTAGGTCATGCACTGCAAGTGTTTCCATTCTTAGAAATTTTATGTTTAGATGCCTTTTTGCAAAGATTCATGGCTTTGCCTAGTGCATCACCATTTTTGTGCTAGGAATCAAAACCTTCCCTTTTCTGGTATGCTTCCTTGTAAAGTCATTTTTCTAACCAATAAAATGGGACCCCTTCTTTTTTACTTGAGAACCTCTCAACATGCTGAGGATACTGTTCATCTTCCTGATATTCATTAAATCTTTCTCATGACCCTTTGATGAAACTATTTTATCTTGCAAGTATGGCTTGGCTTCAATTTTAACACTCAATTTTCTTTAAGAAGTAAGTTTAGGCATATCGGAGGAGTTATCACGAACTTTTCTGACATTTCAGAGGAGTTTGTGTGATTGTCTCTGGTATATACCGACATAATTCTTGCCAATATCTCTGGTAGATACAAAAATATTTCTTCCAAACCCCTCCGATATGAAATCTCTCAACCAATGGACTTCTTCATAACTTCTTCGGAACATAAATCAACACATTGGAGGAGTTTTCAACATCTACTCCGATAAGCCTAGAGGGGTTTCCAACATTAAATATGATGCTAGAGGAGGGGTTCCCACCAACTAAGTTGATATGATTAGAGAAATTCCAAACATCGCCTCCAACAAGCCACACCAGTAAGCTTCCATTGATCACCTCTAGTCCCTCGAACTCCATGCCAAGTCTATAAAAAGAGCGTACCCCCCCATCTTAGTGTTATTTTATTATTATTGAGTAAGGAGGGGGAGAACCGAATGTTTGATTTACGAGCTACACCACTTGAGAGAGGTAACCTCCCATCAACTAAGCGAATTTCCACTTGTTCACCAGTTTCCAGGTAGGTTCTAAACCTTATCTCTCCTTTTCATTCATATATTCTTAGTTGTTAGGGATAGGGTTTCTGCCATTTGACCAATACCATTAAACCTTTCATCTGGCTCTTAGCTTTCGTTTTCCCTGGATTTCCTTTACCACCATATCTCCTCACGATGTAATGTCCCACAACCCAAATGAGGTCCATTATGTGCGAAATACTCATAAAAACTATTTAATTTCCCATAGCTTAACAACTATGAATTACAAGCATATTTTATTGTTTCCTAATACCATTAATTTAGTACATCTACCACATGCTAAAATGAACATGAAATGCAACTAGTAATTCATATATGACAACATATAAATCAATCTTATACACAGAGTTCATGCATAACATTTTAACTCATAAATACAACAGATAAACAAATCAAACACTTATCTATTAAATTCTGTTGTGAAACCAACTGCTTGGGATAGATGTTCTGCCCAACCATAGACTTGTTTTTCCAAATATCAACAACAAGTCACCCCCAAGCCGAGGCTAGTAATCCACAAAATAGGGTGGTCTCTCATTTTCCACTCACAGCTCATAAATTCCACAACCCACTTATTTTCTCCTACAACTATCCTGATTTTCACCAGCTCTCTTCCTCTTGACCTTCCCAACCCAAGGAATGTACCCCTTCACTGATATTAGTCCCTCATGCATCTAACTCATTTATTAGGTTCTATATGGTACATGTTACCAGGAACCTCTTTGTTGGGAACTCACTACTAGGAAAACTACCAACAAAAACAAAAACACACACTTGTTGTTAAAGTGCAAATCACACAAGAGTTCACTCTTCAGGCTTGACAACCTTTCTCTTCAATATTCAGCTCCAAAAGTGCTCTAAAAATCGCTCCAACATGCTCCAAATTATCCCTTCATGGTTTCTCCAGCTCCCATCTCTCCTTCTTGCTCTCTACTTGTTGTTCATACAAAAACATTGATTGTCTAAAATTGTTGTAACCGCCCATACAAATTTCCTCTCCTTGGATTGATTGCTTGACTCACACACTTATAAAAGATGATTTTACTTATCCCCCATGCTCCCAATAACTATGAGATGTGTCTTCTCACACCCAACCTCTTACATGTAATTAATGATTAGCTTTGGGAACACTCAATCATAAACTAGAGTTTAATACATAGTCATGATAAATTTTAGGATTGTAGGTGGAATTAATAGACATGGGTAATTACCCCCTTGGACCCCTCTTAGGCATTCTCCTAGACCCTCCCCTCTCTTGTGGATTAATTCAACCCCCACCTCTATCCATTTCCCCTTAGCAACTGAAATCACATTTTATTTATTAAAATTGGAAATACATTTCACATATACATCGCTTGGATGTAGCCACATATTATATCTACATTAAGAATTAATAAAATGTGTATTATAATGGGGATGTTACATTCCCACTCTCCTACAATTGTGCGTCATTCTCGATGCACACTATGTCGATATACATCAATATACAAATTCACATCACAATAAAATTATGTAATTTTGCAACTCCAACAACAGTTCCAACCATAATATCTTGTTCCTCTCAACCCGTTGACCCAAGGAATGCCCCATTCATTTATCAGGGCTAACCCAATTAATTTTCCATTTATTTATCAAGGATAACCCAAGGAATGCTCCATTCTTTTATTACCCCCCCCAACATAGTTGGAGAGGACTCTGAGATGTGGTTCCAAAACTCTAGCTACTCAAAACGAAGTCTTGCATTATGTTTTCTTCAAAATTGTCAAAAAATTGTGGGTATTCTTCCCGCATGTTTTCTTCATTCTCCCACGTGGCATCTTCAGGACCGTAGCAGGTCAATTGAACCTTTACCAGACCTATGGATTTGTTCCTGAGCACTTTGACTTTCCAGTCTAGGATGCATACTGGTTCCCACCATAAATCCCCTTTGTGCTCCACTCAGATCACATTCCAATCAATTATGTGGTTAGGGTCAGACACATATTTCTTTAATAATGATACATGAAATACAATATGCAATATCATGGATGCAAGAAATTCTAGCATGTATGCAATTAGTCCTATTTTTTCTAATATTTCAAAATTTCCATAATATCTTGCTGCCAACTTTGGGAAACTTCCTATTCGTAGCGAACTTATTTTTGACTTCACTTTTAAAATTACATGTTCTCCCACTTTGAAATCTCTAAAAACTCTGTTCTTGTCTGCATAACGTTTTTACCTATCCTGGGAAGCCTTTAAATTCTTCTTAATATTTGTCATCCACTCTTCCATTTCCTTCAAAAAATCTAGCCCAATGACTACCTTATCTAGCTCAATGATCTTCCTCTTAGCCCCTATGGCTAACTCAACTAAACAAGATTTCTTATGCTTACTCCTTTGCAAGTGAAATATTTCAATAATGTTATATTTTATGTAACTATGGCTAGCTCCAAAATCAATTAAAATTTCTATGGGATGGTTATCAATCTTACCTTCCACTTCAATCATGGGGGATTGATATTCTGCTTGCTTGTTGTCCAAGGCTACATAAATCCTTGTCATGGTTCCTTCCAAATCCTCAACTTTTTCAACCTCCTAAATGTTGTGGATCGTCCTCATTCTTTCTCTTTTGTGAGGGAATTCCCTATATACATGATTTCCCTCACATCCCCAACATTGCACATGATGCTTCCTTGGCCTTTCCCAAATGAATTTGCAGTCTTGTGCTCATTTTTGGATGACTGACCTTACTGATTTTCTTGGGAGTTATTCTTGAAAAAGGGTGGGTTAAATTTTTTTTGCCTTTGATCCTTTTTACCCTTCATCTTGTCATTCCAAGCTTTTTGGAAAAATGGATTT
>JASDQU010100042.1:135179-157652 GCA_032191745.1 Picea mariana | reverse complement strand
AAATTTATTATGTATTATTATTAATATTTTTATATATTTTAGTATTTTTTTATTTAAATATTTATTATTAATTTGTGTTTTATGATTTTTATGATCAATTAGGTTTACTAATTTATTATTTATTATATTAATTTATTGTTTTTTTAATATTTTTTTGTTATACTAAAATTTAGTATATTTAAAATATTAATTATACATTAATATTTAGATTATTAATATTCATATTAATAATAATACTTTAATATTAATGTAATACTAATTTATCATTAATATGGTAATAATGCATACATAATATCATTATTATGTTTTTTATTAACTTCAATACAATATTATTAATGTTTTTATACATTATTAAAAATATTACTTATTCTATATTTTTATTTTTATTTTTATGTATTTTTAAGGTATGTTTAATATTCCTCTAAAAACTATTCCATGATATCTTTCCTTTTGAGAGAACCTATTTATGGTATTATATTTTATTATACTTTTAATGATTTCGTTGTACTATTATGACATTATTTATTGATTTATTATGTTTATTTATTAATTTATTATTGATAAGTTTTTTTTATTATTTATTTTTATTAATTCATTATTATATTATTAAATTTCTAATATATTAATTTAATTTTTTTTATTAATTCATTATTATATTATTAAATTTCTAATATATTAATTTAATTTCTAATTTTATTAATAACTCATTATAGTATTGATTTATTGTGATTCTTTATTAATGTAATATCAATTCATTATTAATAAGTTTTTTTTTAAGTTCTTTGTCTTAATTTTTCTTATTAATTCATTATTAAATTTCTAATATATTTATTTTATTTTTTTATTTTATTAATAATTTATTATAGTATTACTTTTTTTTATATAATTCATATTTTGGTTTTCATTTTACCGTAAGTTTTTTTATTATTTAAAATTTATTTGTGAGCTCTAGGGTTTTTGGTTAACTAACATAATCCTCTAGTATTTATTCCACATCTCTTGTATTAATGGATCTAATCCACATTCCTTACCTTTGATTCACTATCTTGATGATGAATCTTGGTATGGATTGGAAACATCGACTTAAAAATGACTATTATGGATAATTATCTCGAGGATTTGCACTCTGAAAAAAACATTTCTTCGAGAGGTCTTGTGTTGAGGTCAACTAAAAAATGACATGAAATTGTTAAATACAATTTTCTTTCAACAATCATYTCATGCAAATGCATAACATTCATATGCTAGATGTATTCTTKAAGTGGAAACATTTCTATGCATACTATGCATAAGTCAAATCMTTYGCATTTTTCTTTCTTTCTTCAAGATATAAATAAAGTATGAGTTGGGCAMATGAGCTATGAACTTGAGTAATCTGCAAACTATGATCATGCCATATCAAACCTCTTATCGTTAACTCACACATGCCTTTTCCATAAAAAAAAATGGGGTATGATATGATTAATTGAGATATGTRTAAGTAGAGTATGAGAAAGGGAATGAAAAGCTTCAACTAACCATCTCGACCGTTCCCAAAATTGTGCTTGTCAAGGTTTTTGTGCTATATTTTATGTCTTTGAGACCATATAGCCCTAGTGCTATAACTAATGGATTTAATACTAGTTTGTAACATACCYWCTGTACTAACATCAAAACATGGGTTGTTGGTCTAGTAATTCAATTTGGAAACAATATGTAAAACCATTTTCCATAATATAAGACCATTTTCAAAACCCTTCTTCTTAAATGTAATGACAGAGTTTGGAATTAGATCTCATTAGTTAACACAAGTTAAGATTTCAATATTTTTAATCATTTAAAAATTGACATTAACATTCAAAATATAGAGCACAACACACTTCCAAAATGATAACAACTATGTACTAATAGCATTCCAAATCATCATAGGTGTAATTATTTATTTCATATGCAAAATCTATTTCTGAAGTTCATCAAGCATACAAAATTCAATAGTCACATAGAATCTCCTGGATGGAGGGCTTATTCACTTTCAAGGAAGATAATCCTAGGGGTTAAATTTTAATGTCTTCAAGCTCATGCATGCAACATCATATGTATATATTATAAATACGAATTAATCATAATCAAAGTTTTTATAAACCTAAGATAATAACTCATTATCCAACAAGCTTCTTAATTCATTATTGAAATATGCATAGTTACATAACATGTCATAAAACCTTCATAGGGTAAGAAAAAATTCATGAGACAAAATCATGATGTAAACCATCACATGACCAATGTAAAAGGCTTATATCATTATTTAAAATCATTCACATTCGTTACAAAACAATATATACACAACAAACACAAGTTGTCAGGGGTATGGGGAAATAACTACTATCTTTCTTCAAAGAGGATAATATAAGTAACAAAGAGAGGTTAAACCCATTCAATACAATCATTAAACATCATCACATTCATTTATAAATGTTATTTATAAAAAAAATATAATCATTACTCTTCTAGGATATCAATTCCACCCTTAAAATTCAAAATTTCACTAAAAGGAGACAAAACAAGCCACTATGGGACATGCTTTCTAGTATTCTAAGGGAAACTAAAATGACTATGGTATTCTTTCAAGTTACATAAGAAACTAGTGGTATACTCACTGTTGTCCTTAACAAAATCACCATGCATATCTCGTTTCACCTAAAAATTCAAAATTTTGACCTATAAAGGCTTTGGGAGATCTTCAAGGTTAATTTATCGAATAAAGAATACTTAAGGAAAAGCTCATCCATCATGAAACATTTCTAAATAGTTTAAGGAAGTTCATGTAAAATGATATTCTTAAAACATTTAGAAATCTACTAAGGAATTTTATATGTAAACATAGGAAAAAGGTTAAAGAGAAAATTCTTAATAACTCGAGTAAATAAATTCTTGGAAACCATAAATTCCATATTTTCAATTTAAATGAATAAACAACTCATTCCTCATTATATTATTTTTGTCAAATACTTAGTATGCATGCTTTTCCAATGCATTTTCTATACACAGTTTGCAAGCCAATTATAATTCCATATTTTCAACTTAAATAATAAACAATTCATTCCTCATTATATTCCTTTTGTCAAACACTTAGTATGCATGATTTTCCAATGCATTTCTATACACAGTTTGCAAGCTACTTATCAATACTTATAGAAAACTTCATATAAATTTATTATATTCAATGATAACTTTATTTTCCCTATTATAAAATAATTATTCTATAACAAATAAAAAGAAGAGAAAGAACATATAAATTCCAAGGAAACTCATTGAGTGTGAACAAGTTTCCTTTTAACTATTTATTGTATTCAATGATAACTTTATTTTTCCTATTATAAAATAATTATTCTATAACAAATAAAAAGAAGAGAAAGAACATATATTTTTTCAAATTATTCTATAACAAATAAAAAGAAGAGAAAGAACATATATTTTTTCAAAGATAAAATTTCAAGGAAACTCATTGAGTGTGAACAAGTTTCCTTTTAACTATAGGAAATATTGTGTGGATGTTACCCTTTTGTTAGGTTACGGGACCACCAGGGCAAAGGAGACAAGTTCAAAACTCTAAAATCACTTTTTACATTTCAAAACTATTTCAAGATCAACTCATATAGTCAATATTGATCTCTTCAATTAATCTTTCAATCAGACCATCTTTGTCACTTCTTGTACTATCCCATACAAAATAGAAAGACACTCCCTTCTCTACTCTCTATTACCTCAAGAATAATCTTCCTCTTTATGATCTTCAATAAGTATAGCAAGATTCCAAATCACTATATACCTTTATATTTAATCTTCAACAAAATTTTTCTTCTTGGAAAACTCAAAGATCAATAATATACAAAAGGACGTCTCCTTAATCAATCCCACTCCCTATTGCTACACAACAATCCCTCTTACGTGTCTCCCTGGTTCATATAAGACCATGGATGCCTTTTCTTCATGAAAACATTTATTTTCTCTCGAAGATATGCACTCTTCCCAAGCTCCTTTCCCAATTCGAATATTCTTGTTTGCATGAATTAATTGTGTGAAGTGAAGAGCCTCATCTATACTTTTTTCTTGATTACATGAAAGTAGGAGTTGGTTTATTTTGTATTCCCTTTCACTTTAACTAAGCATCTAATATAATAATCATTAACAATATAAATAAGTAATGAAATAGGATAAACACATAGAAGTTAGGATATATAAAATTCATGAGAGATAGGTTAACCCCTTAAACCCCCTTAGTTTTCTCATTCGATGGAATCATAGGTCCTTAGGTGTTGTTTCTCAATCAACCATCCTTGGACCATTATTTTAATTATAAAACAAAATGCTTAGACATCCATTAGTCGGGCCTTGGCCTTAAGCTTCACACTAGGAATTTATTCAAGACATTTCCATCTATTACACGTGGGGTCATTTATAATTGGACTCCAGTAAATATACCCATGTATACATAATTTGGTCATTAATTGGTGCAATGTATTTTTTTTGTTTTCATTGATGATTTTCCCAAGTATACTTGGGTATATTTCTTTAAGAATAAGGATCATGTCTTTGAAAATTTCAAGGAATTTAAGGAATTAGCTGAAAATAAGTGCGATCAACTTGTGAAATGTCTAAGATTTGAGAGTGGAGGAGAATATGTGAGTAAGGAATTTGAGAGACTCTTGTCCCAATAGGATATCTATTAGAAAATATTTGTACCTTAGACACCTTGCAAAAATGGTGTTGCTAAAAACAAGAATAGAACCTTGGTCAAAATGGCATGGTGTTCACTTGAGGCCAAAGGTATGTTGACTAGATTTTGGGTAGAAGTTGTCTATTGCTCAAACCACCTTCTGAACATGATTCTATCCAAATTTGTGTGGGATATGGCCCCTGTAACACCCTGTTTCCCCCAGTTTGTAAATATAACTATAATGGCCAAGGGGTTATGACAAACTTAATATGTGTGAATGTTTGGTTTGATGGACCTTAGTGTGAAACATCAATGAATGTAAGTTTTGTTATTTACTATAAATATGGATAAGTGTTGCATGACTGCTGGAAGGGGGGGTGTGCTTAGAAATACCACGAATGCTATGCAAAGAGATGGTGAAGGGATCCAGGAATGGTTGTGTTAACCTTCACCAAACCAGTACCTTACTAGATTTAATTGCTCAGGACCAGAACAATCCTCTAACCCAGAAATGAATTACAGTCAGTTTGGTAGGTGGGAAGACCTCCTCAAGAATTAATGAGGGGATGGGGTAGAACACCCATCTGTAAGGCTTCCAAACTTGACCACAGGCTGGGAATTCGAGCCACACGTGACCTTGCTGAAAGAGGCAAGAAAGGAAGGCGCGGTGGCCTAGGGGAGAGACCTGCGAAGAGTGCAAAGACGAGAGGTGAATCTCTCGTGTTCAAGGAAGAACTGCAAAATAAGCGTTCTGGTCACAGGAAAAGGCTAAGAAGGTTATGATACAAGCTGATAAACGAGGTCGGTTCTCCTTTCTTGGTATCATGTAAACCATTGCTAAGATCTTGTAGGAAGAGGAGAGTAACCTCCATCCCTACTGCTGCTGAGCCGAAAGAAAAGATTCTGTTGTGGAGCATCGTTGTCTAGCTCGGGGGTGGCTAGTGGTAAATCCGTTCGGAGTGAATGAGCATATGGTTGGGTGGAAATGAGCACCCTTTTTAGTATTCACTTCACGCTATCTGGTTCTGATAAATATTTTCCCCGTTTTATGTATTGAATTAGAATAATGGATGAATGATTGGATTTATAAATATGCGTATTTCTAAATGACTTATGTGTGGAGTGGTTATGATATGTGTATTCCTTCATCTCCTTATGAACTTACACTTTTGAATGATAGTCTGTTTGCCCAACTTAGCTCCCGAGGATTCCTAGGGCATAAGCTTGTATGATGGCCAAGATAAGAGATATTGTGTCGACTTAAACCTATCCATTTGAAGAGGATACATATTTTAGAATCTATGTCTTATGATCGGGATACTGGGCCCAAGTCCTTAACCATTTCATGAAAAATCTTAGGAAGGATAGCAAAGGTGGAAGCCTTAAAAGGGGAGGTCCCTTCATTTAGAAGACAAGTGAACGAGATTCGTTCGAAAGGACCCATATGGCCAATACCAGGAACCTTGGGATAAGCCTAAGGAAGCTATGTCCCCTTGGCTTCAGAGCTCTGGAAGTCCAGGAATTCAGAGTATGAATCACTTTACTAGCCTTATATAGGTCGAAGGTAACAGGGAGACTCGGTTTCCCATAAGATTGACTAGCGATAGACAGTTCCCCAGGCAGTTGGGTGAACCTATCTCGCCAACTAAACTGGGATATTAAACCCTAAAGGCCTGAGTTGCGAAGGACCCAAAACCATAGATCATGGGATCCTTCATATATTTTCCCCATCGTCGATATATCAGGGGCGCATGGAACTAACCCCTTTAATTTAGAGATTGGACGCTTCGGGTGGTAAGAGGAGTTTGCATAGAAACACTCCTGAACGTCGAATCCCTGAGGTAACCAGAGCCATAGATCTATAAATCTACGTGACTAGATCTTGACTATGATATATGAGGAATGTAGAAGCCTGTAAGTCCAGGGTGATGAGGTGCAGTGACGCCATCCAGGGTGACGTGGACCCCAGCTTGATGTACCACATGTCACCCGGATTCGTGTGTATCACGTACCCTATAGGCCCATTGGAACGTAACATGTGTCATCCTAACCCCTCCTACGTGTCATTTATTAATATGTGTTCGCTTAACCAACATGGTTGGTGAAGTGACCGAGACTCTAGGAGTTTGCGGCTTCAGACTCTAGAGGATCGGGGATGTAGTATAGTAGAGAGACCAAATAGTCCAAAGGTCGGAGCCATGTGGTGAGCTCATGGGACTTTGGAAGTTCATAACTCTGGTTGGTCTCATGCATAGATAGTAAAGAGGCATGAAGTGTCAGAGCACTGAAACGTCGAGTTTCTCCAAAACAGACATAGGAGATAGACACTAAGTCCAATCCTCTAGATCGGGATATGGATGGTCTTCCACCATGGAGGAAGGAACTTGGAAATAACACTTGTAAGTTGGATCCACATGGATGCCACGTGGCCCGCAACCAATGAACACTCGAAGAACATCGGAAAGACATATTCACCGGTTCTGAGCTCAGGTTTGAGCATGGAGACCGTTATTAGAAAACTCTAGATGAGCATAGTGTGGTAGAAGCCTCGAATAAAGGATTTGGTCATTTAAGGAGAACAAAATATTGATGCCCCATCCTTAGGAAAGTCACTCAGGGGTTGGGTGTGTTACAAATTGGTATCAGAGCATGGTTACAACACTTGGCCTGCTTGGGCTCATGGACGAGTGGTGTAAATACCACATTTAAAGAACTTTGAGGGTGATGACTTACCTTACCTCCTTCCTAAAGAGTCTGGTTAAACCCTTACTGCATAAAAGAATGAAAATTTTATACTGTGTGTCTATTTAAGAAATATGACTATGTGTTGTTCATGAACTAATAGACTGTTAGCTAAAAAAAATTGTTTTATTTGCACTCAAGCGGTTAGTAAATCATGAGAAACTATAAGCACAAAGGATGGTGATGCACCATGAAGTGGGGGATGGCTCCCACAATAGAGATGAAGAATCTTACGAGTGGAGGGTAGTGGAGACGCCTCTGAATATGGATGAAACTGTAAGAAGCCTCATGGACGAATTACAAAGCTGCAAGGGCGACAATGAGAGATTGATAACGGAGCAAGAAAAACAAATGGAAATTAATGTAGTTTTGTTGCAGAGATTATTCGATATACAGAGGTAGCTACAACATGGACCTACAACCAGTCATGTGGACCAACGACATACGAAGAGAAGCCGAAGCCCACCTAAGATATGAAAATGTGGTCCCATAAGTGGCCACACTAAGAGGAGTACCTTAAGGAAGGTCCAACCTAGAGACATGGCACACTCATCGGGAGAATCCTCTTGGAAGGAAACTGGCAACTCAGAGGGATGTTCTAGTATCAAAACTAACTCACATTCTCAAAGGAAAGGGAAAAAGCGAAAGAATTCCAAAAGTCAGGACCTTAGAGAATTCAAGAAATCCAAACCACCCTCTTTCGATGGTGATATTAAGAAATGGGAAGAGGCAGAAGCTTGGCTGCTTGGTTTAAAGAAGTACTTCAAAGTCCATGATTACTCTGAAAACTTGAAGGCTCACATTTGGTGGGAAGACCTTAAGAATGTGAAAGGAAGACATGAAGAAGACTTATCATGGAAACAGTTTGAGAAACACTTCAAAAAGAAGTATCTGTCAGAAAAATATTTTGATGAGAAGACCAAAGATTTCTATGAACTCAAGCTGGGACAACTCATTATAGAGGAATATGTCAATAAATTCCTTGAGACGTTGAGGTATGTACCCTACACAAAGGATGAAAAGTATAAAGTGCAATGATTTATCAGTGGTTTACCTCAGATCTACTGGAACAAAATTGAGTTTGACGAGCCAAAGACCTTATAATACACAATCCGAAAGGCGAGGTACTGTTATGAACAGTTTGGGAGATAGACAGAACCTTGCGAGGATTGGAAGAAAAAGAGCGGTTCGAGATTCAATAAGAAAGGGATCAAATCCTCAATATTTAAGAACGTTAGGAAGGACTCTAGGATAATCCTTCCTTCTAGAAGTGTATATCAGAAAAATTTCCCCTCCCAAAGTGGAAATAAACCTGTTGGAGAAGCCCCAGAAAATACGGATAACCCAAAGAAGGAACCCTTGAAATGTTGGGGTTGTGGAGAAGAAAATCTACTAAGGGACTGTCCACACAGACAAGATAATAGTATGAGAGTTTACAACATCCAAGAATCTATCACTGTCAATGATGTGGCTAGGAGTATGCTATGGATTTATGCAGCTGTGGATAATAAACAAGCGAACCACCAAACTTCAGTGGTGGACATGGAAGGTATGATCACCGACCATCTAATTTCTATTTTAATTGACCCTAGTTCTAATTTGAGTTATGTGGCCCCTTAGACTATTGATAAGTGTAAACTACAACCACATAGGCATGCTAATCCATGGTTTTTACAACTAGCCACTGGCACCAAAAGAAAAGTAGCAAAGGTTATACCAGCTTGCCAATTCATGATGAATGAATTTCCCACCCAAGCTACCCTTAACATACTTCCCCTAGGATCTTATGACCTGTTGATTGGTATGGAATGGATAGCTGCATATAAAACTAAGTTGGAATATTACCATAAAATCTTAGAATGTGTAAATGAAGAAGGGAGAAATATAACCCTCCAAGGGATTCAGAAGCCTGTCTCAGTGAGACGAATAACAACCCTTCAAATGAAAAAGTATTGCAGAAAGGGATGTCCTATATATGAAATACAAGTGATGTTGAGGATGACAGACCAAACCTAGAGGACCACCCCATACTAAGAGAGTATAGAGACATGTTTCCAGAAGAGGTATCGGGTCTACCTCTGAGAAGAGACATTGACTTCTCGATAGAAATTTCACTAGGAGCAGTGCAAGTGTTTAGGGCACCCTATAGGATGAGTACACCAAAGCTAGTTGAGCTCAAGCTACAACTAAAGGAAATGATGGACAAAGGCTACATCTAGACCGGTGTGTCTCCATGGGGAGCACCGATCCTGTTTGTGAAGAAAAAAGATGGTACACTCCGATTGTGCATAGATTATAGAAAACTCAATAAGACAACCATAAAGAACAAGTACCCCTTACCAAGAATCAATGACTTGTTTGACCAATTAGGGCGTGCTTCCATTTTCTCAAAGTTTGAATTGAGGTCTGGATACCATCAAGTTCGAATCAAGGATGAAGATATCCACAAAACAACCTTAAGGACAAGGTATGGTCACTATGAATTTGTGGTGGTGCCATTTGGATTAACCAATGCCCCTGCCACTTTTATGTGCCCGATGAATAATGTACTCAACAAATTCCTAGAAAGTTTTGTATTGGTTTTCATTGATGATATCCTAATCTAATTCAAGAACATAGAGGAGCATAAAGAACATCTTAGACTGGTACTTCAAGTACTAAGAGAGCATCAAATCTACGCTAAGTTTAGTAAGTGTGACTTTTTCCAGAAATAAGTCCATTACTTAGGCCATGTTATTTCTAAAGAAGGAGTGGTAGTAGATATTGAAAAGATCAGGTGTATTATGGAATGGCCTACCCCAAAGGATGTATCTGATATCAGATCCTTTATGGGCTTAGCAGGATACTATAAAAGGTTCATAAAAGGATTTTCCAATATTGGTTGTCCAATCACCACCCTTCAGAAATAGGGGGTTAAATTCACTTGGACATCATAATGTGAATAAAAATTTCAGACACTGAAATACCTTCTGACCCACACACCCATGCTGAAAATTGTAGACCCTAATAATGACTTCCTCGTGTGTACATATCCCTACAAGGAAGGACTCATAGGAATACTTATGCAAGAAGGACATGTAATTTACTACGAATCTAGAAAATTGAATAAGTATGAAATCAATTATGTGACCCACGACCTAGAGTTGGCTGCCATAGTGCATGATTTAAAAATGTGGAGGCATTACCTCCTGGGTAGAAGGTTTGTACTTATGACAGACCACTGTGGATTGAGGCACCTGTTAGATCAACCAAAGCTCAATTCTAAACAAGCTATGTGGATGGCTCTTCTTAGTGAGTTTGATTTCAAAATCAAACACATCAAAGGAAAGGAAAACAGGGTGGTTGATGCCCTTAGCAGAAGTGTGAAAACAATTCACTTGGCAGTGGTGAGTACCTGTGAAACGGATATCAGGGAAAGAGTCAAGAATGCACAAGAAATAGATGCATTCTTCAAGACTGTGACATCATATCTATAGCAAAATACCACAAGGATAAAATATGAAGGCTATCAGATGTTGGACGAAGGTCTGCTGACTTATAGAAACATATTGTATATCCCAAGTTGTGACGACTTAAAGAGGTTCATAATGGATGAACTTCACAAGAGACCATACACTGTTCATCCAGGTTATCATAAAATGATTACGACCACTAGAAAACAATTCTATTGGCCTGGATTGAAAAAGAACATAGATGAATATTTAGCTAAATTCCTAGAATTCCAGGAAGTTAAGGTAGAACACCAGCACCCAACAGGGTTGTTGCAACCTCTACCAATTCCAAAATAGAAATGGGAGATCATCTCCATGGATTTCATCACCGGATTACCAAATTCAGTCAGATAGAATGACACCATCATGGTAGTGGTGGAAAAGTTGAGCAAGTCTTCTCACTTCATTCCCATCAAATCTACTTGCAATGCAATAGATATTTCCAACATATTAATGAAGGATATGTTCAGATTGCATGGCATGCATAAAGAGGTTGTATCTGACAGAGACACAAAATTCACTTAAAGCTTTTTTAAATCCTTGATGGATGGTTTTGAGACTAAATTGTTGTTTAGCACAACCTATCACCCTCAAACGGATGGACAGACAGAAAGAGTAAACCAAATATTAGAAGACATGCTAAGGTTGCATGTAATGCATCAACCTAAGAAGTGGGAAGACTACCTACCACTGGTAGAATTTTCCTACAACAACAGTTGTTACACATCAAAATTACTCACTTCAATGATGACCTATTGTTGTCATTTCAATTGTTGCAAGTGTCACAAACATCATACTGTCATATTTCCTATGTTGTGTCTCTAACGACATCACATGGACACTTAATAAAACTTTAAAGACTGGTTTAAGAAGGAGAAATCACATGACAAAGAGTACATGGATTTTACCATGGAAAAAACCACTTAAAAATGATTTTTGAAGGGCAACTCTCCCATACCCACTATTAGGGAGTGCCAACGCTCCCTACCCCTCTTTGGGGGAGCGTTGCAACACTCAGGACACCATTCTGGGGGAGTGTTGGGATTGTTTGAAGGATTTTTGGGCAGCGCTCCCCTGCCCACTGTTAGGGAGTGATAGTTCTCTATACCCTCCTTTGGGGGAGCGTTGCAACACTCTGTGCACCCTTTTGGGGGAGCGCTGGCCTGCTTGAGCCAATTTTTGACTGTTGAGGAAAATAAGGGAAGAATCCCCCTCATCTCTAGAGTTGGTTGGATTCAGATATGAGGTCAAGGCTCGATATTAGGGAAGATCCACAACTGAAGGAGAAGGATCCTCAACCTATCCCTAGAATCTCTTAGGTGGTTGGGTCTCTCCAAGATTATATAAGGAGGCCTTCTCATGGTGAAACATGGGAGTTTAGGGGCATCAAACTTAGGATCTCATAAGGGATATTTATCAGTGAAGTTACAGTCATTCTGGTTGTGGAACTTTTGAGCAAGGGTCTAGACAAAGAGAGCTTGGTGAAGCTGCTACATCTAAATTATGGTTGTAATCACTTTGATTTATTTTCATAAATATAAATATGTGCTTGTCCCGTTTCCTTTAATTTTGTGTATGTTTCATGAGCTTGTTTCTTTTGATAGATATATTATGAATCTAATCATGGTAGAGTAGGAAGTAGGTTACGTTGTTGTTGCTCATTGTATTGCAAGACCTTCTGAAGAACTTGGAGATCAAGATCAACCTGGATTGAGCAAGGACAAATGTCAGTAAAGGTATTTATCTTTCTTTCTTATTCATCCTTTAATATTTTATCTTAATGAAAAGGAATGTCAGTGTCCACATTAGCACCTTTCTGTCCTGGTTATAGGGGTCTAGTATCCTAGAGGAAATCCACTTGTTTGCAGGGGGATTCTCCTGTAACAGAAATTGACGACTCCACTAGGGAAGGAAATCCTATTTGTCTTTCCTTGGTTTGTCCCTGCCATTTTCCCACCTTTCAGATCAGTTTTACTGGTTGTTCATCATCCATTTGCCTTCTCCTACCTTCACCAGCAATTTCACCAATTTTTATGCATTCTGGGCGAGTTTTTTTGCATTTTTTGGCTCTTTTTCTAAGTTTCTGGGAGGATCAACGCCTCCCCCAGGCCATACTAGAGCACCAGAGCTCCCCTACAATGTCTTAGGTAGCGTTGCAACACTCTGTGCACTCTTTTGGGGGAGTGCTAGTCTCTTTTTTGAGAGTTTTTCCTTCTTCTGCTCAGTCTTTTGCAGCTTGTTTTGCATAGATCTTTACCCAGAGCCTGTGGTTGGTTTGTGAAGTTGTTTGGATTGGTTTTTGATGTTTTTTGATGCTCATCACTCCCTATTTTATTTCTTGGAGCTTGAAACCTTTTTTAGAAATGTGAAATTTCCTTTTATAGTTGCTTTTTTGTCAGGATAGTTTTGATTGATTTCTCTTTCTCCCTATCTTTTCTTGGATTCTTCTCTGCATTTTATTTGTGTTCCTTGAATTCTTGATTGGTTGTAGAATCTTTGATGGTGTTATTTCTTGTTAGAAAAAGTTTCTACTTGTTTTCTTTCATACCTCATTGCCTTGAGTGCATGCTTTGTTTGTAGCCCTTTTGCTTTGTGTCTTTTGCATCTGCATAAGACTCTTTCTACTAATTGAAAGTAGTGGAGCATTGGAGGTTTTGTAATTAATTTCTGTATAAATCATAATCAAACAAAGAACATAGATGCATTCTCGCTTTTGGGTATTGAAACTAGCTTGCATTTGAAGTAGCGAAATTGCATGGTTTTTGGCTTTTTTGGGACATTGTGCATTTGTAACAATGAATGTTTTCTCCTTATCGTAGCATAAATTTAATCAAAATGAAAAGATTGCATCATCATCTCTTTGCATAAATTTCAAGTCGGTCAAAACACCATATTGTCCATGCCATTTTTCTTTTGAGTAACAACAACCTTAAAAATAAAGCGCTAAACTAAAAATTGATTAGAAATTTTAATATTTTCTGGTAGCAAACCTACGTCAGATTAGTTGTAGGGCTTTGGAATAGGTGTGAAAGATAACTTTCCAAAACTGCAAACAAACATAGAATATTGTGTTAGGGAGCGGTGAAATCCAATTGCTACATTTTTTCCTGGGAAGCCCTTCTCACACAAGGGTCAAACCTGAGGTCACATTAATACTGGCAGAGTTACTCACCCTACTTTGTTGTTCTTGGTGTAAAGATTTTTCGTATTATGGGGGTTGCTTGAAGGTATACTCACAATGATGAGTGGAATCCTTTCAAGATGATTTCAGGCCAGATACCTTGCCCTTGCATGTGGATCGGATTGTTGACTGCTTCCCCAAGAATCACTATTGTATTTGGTAACCTTAGTGGCCTATCTCTTTAGGGTCTTTACACAAGGTGGTTGTGGAGGGGAAAGTCTTCATGGTACCTAGAATTTGTGTTGTCCAAAATCACTCGGGCTCCTTGGAGGGTATACCCATGATTATATGTGGGAGCTTTCACCAAGGCGTAAGTCCGTTAAGCAAGTCGTCAACATAACTTTTCCACCTACTCTATCTCATCCCTTTCTTACTTTGTTCCCACGACGTTGGATTTCATCCCCAATTAGTGTGCTCATTGTGAGAAGGTTTTGTTTGCTTGTTTTATTACTAGATTTTTAGCATGTTCTTTTTGTTCTCCCTAGCCGAATCTAGGTTGGATGTTTATTTTTTATGGTGTCAATTCCTGGAATGACCAATGAAGAAACCCCTTTTCCAGCGAAAACCTTTGTTTTTCCTTCTTACGGAAACGTTGGTCCTCCTTACATCGCTACTTTGAGACTTCCAGGTCTCACAATTGGGTTATCAATATGGTTGTTTTCCACTCTGGTGATCTCGAATGCAGGTGCTTCAGATGTAAGCACACCACCCACACATCAACCTCATGTCGACCTTTCTCCTTCTTCACCCATCAGGTCTCCTTCCATTTCTCCTTCTTCGCCTAGTGAAAGCTCTAAAGTGAGTAGCCAGGTTGATAAGAAGAAGAAGAAACAAAAAGAGAAGAAGAAGAACCGGAAAGGGGCCAAGCCTCCAACTACATCAGATGTTGGATCCAAGAAACCAGATACTGTTAATCATACTGGGAGTGTTGGTGAGGTCAATAAGACTACAACGAAGAATTGGAAACCCAAATTCCCTTGTAGTCTTTGTAAGGGTGATCACTTTCTGAGGGATTTCCCTGGTATTCCCAAGGTATTAGAAATGTGGTCCTCCACGTCATTGGCCCCTGTTAGACATGCTGGTGACACTTCGTCAACTAGTGACATTAAGGTTGGTAAGAAGAAGACAACTGTCAAATTTCCTTGTATGTTATGCGAAGGTGATCATTATTCTCACCTTTGTCCTCGTATGGACGAGGCTTCTTCTCTTTTGTAAAATCTTCAACTCCCAACTGGTTATCGTAAGATTTCCCCCAACCCGTTGTTAGTTGATGAAATGGTCCATCCAGTTCCATCCTCGGTCAGTCCGGTTGACCAGGTAGTAAATCTAGTTTCATCCTCGGTTAAACCACAAACCAAAGTAGCTGATCCAGTTCCATCAACGATCATCCCCACTTTTCATCTGAAAAGTGAAACCCAAGTGACTGATCTAGTCCCGTTATTAGTCAGTCCTACCCTTCATCCGAAGAGTGCCAACATGGTCAATCCAAATCCTCCTCTAATGATTGCCAAAGTGGTTTCTCTGATCCCTTCATCGGTCAGTCTGGTTGATCGTGTTGTCAATCTAGTCACATCCTTAGTTGAACCAGTTGACAAAGTGGTTGATCCGATCCCATATTTGGTCAATCCCTCTCTCCCGTTAGAGAGTGCAAGCCAAGTGGTCGATCCATTTCCACCTGTCGACCCCATTCTCCCCTTGAAGAATGAAACCCAAGTGATCGATTTGATGTTGTTATCCATCGATCCGACTCTCCCGCTAGAGAGTAAATCCGATTCTTCCCACATTTTTCTCCTTGATACAGAATCTACCGTGCTGGGAGGAATTTCTCCTTCTCCCGTGAAATTCCCTCCAAGTAATGAGGCCATTCTTTTTGATTGGAGTGTGCTAAATAGACCTCGTCTTCCCTCTCACATTCCTTTCAAGATTACAGTATAGGTCTGTGGTCGGGTCGTTCCTCAAACACTAATAGACGAAGGTTTGTCTGTTAGTATTTTGTCCTCTATTTCTTGGAAAGCTTTGGGTTATCCTCAGTTTGTGCCTGTTACCCACACTCTATTCTCTTTTAAAAGAAGAACCAGTAACCCTTTAGGGATCCTTCCTCAGTTTCTTGTAACTTTGGGAGGGAAAAATGTCTTTGTTGATGTCATGGTAGTCCAAGACCCCTTGGATTTTGATTTACTCCTTGGGCGAGATTATGTTTGTTATCACACTAAGTTGCCTTGGGTTTTTTATTTTGTTTCCATCTTTTCCTAAGCCTTAGATTTTAATTTTTTAAATTTCACCCCTTTTAAAATGGTGTTTGTTAGGACACCCTTGATAAATAAAGTGTTGAGTCATAACTTATGTTTTGATCCTCATTTGATTTTTGGACTTAGAATTGTTTTCATTCATGACTTAAAATTTGGTCCCCCTCATGATTTGTCACTAGGATCGATCGTCTCCATGACTGGATTGATTTGACATACCATTTTCCTCATTCATGCCCTTGTAGCCATGCCTTACTGTCCTTTTCTTACTTTTCCAATCATTTTTTGAAATGGAGTGCTGCTCACTGATCAGGAGTTTCCATAGCGCATTTCTCGTTCATCATTTTACACCTTGAGTTATGATTATAACGCTGATGTCATTTTCCTTTTTTTCAGCACCAAGAGTTGGTTAAAAAGATGCCTTCAAGATCTCGTATTTACGAGCTTTGATAACGGTTTGTGATTTTGAAAAAATCAAGATTGTTGCACTGCGTAAACTCCCAGTTCTGACCAGTTGACAACAGTGTAGCCAGATCCGATGCTGAGGTAGAGTCGGAGGCTAGGATGTTAGTGACTTCATCCTGAAATCTCGTTGAGGCTTCAAACAAATGCTTATTCCACAGGTATCCCGTGTTTCCTCCTCTGCACATAAATTTTCAAAGAGAGTTAGCACTCAGAGTTTTGGATTATCAGGCTTGCATAGTTGAAGAAAACCTTTCCTTGCACCATTCTATCCGTATCCCCTCTCATTTCAAACCTCTAAACTCACTACCTGAATGTCAAAGTTTGACATATCTTCCCACCATAGCTACTGAGCTCACAACATCTAAACAGTTCTATCCTCTGCATAGGCAGTGCGCTACCTAAAGACGTTTCTTATCCACACTATGTCTCCCCTGCTCCCTTTGAGATTTTAGTTGAGCGTTTTCTACCATGTTTCAAAAGGTCAATTACAGAGTACCCTCTCATTGTCTAAGTGTTCAATACATGCACAAATCTAAGGGAGGGATTTCCACAACCAAGTTTTAGCTTACTAGCAATTAGTCTGGTTTAAGGGGAAGTTCTTGTAAAAGTACAGCTTTGTCCATTTGAATCTTGACTTTAGGTCCTCCCAGTCATTACCACCTGATAGACATAAGAAGCTCTCATCCTAAGATATGGAGACTCCTTATATGAATAAGTTACACAAGGGGGGAAAGGTAGTTCGAACTGAACCTGTGGATATGCATATTTTTGAGATAGAGCCTATGGAAAGAGAAGTTTTTCAAAGAGTGGGATGCCTCTCTTTCCACCAGAATATGCAAAAAGGTCATCCTGAGGTGACAAGGCAGTTTGTATTACATTTTGATGGCTGGAAGACCAAGGTAGGGGATATAGAATTTGAGGTGACTAAGGCTTCTATTTCAGCTGCAACAAGAATCCCTATCACAGGTGAGAAATAGTTTAAAGCCATGGATTTGAATATAGCCTATGCCAAATATGTCCTTAAGCTTGAACATCAAGCTAGTGATTTGTCTAAATGTGTGCCAAGGAATCAACTGATTGAGCAGTTTGATAAGATATTGAGGATCATTCAGAGATACTTTACACGTGAAGGGAGGTTTAACACATTATACCAGTACCATATAAGGCTTTTGTTGCATTTTACTGGTAAAATTGAAATGAATATTCCCTACTATTTGCTAAGGAATATAGGTAAGATGTCAGATAGGATAGAATCCAAGTCTAAGGACGTGGATACTAGCATGTTCCACTCTGGATTGATTAGAATGATAGTTTCTGAAGAACTAGGTAAAAAAAATATCTCATGGGAAAATTTTGTTGTTGATTCCCACTTCAAGTTGGATATAACAACCACTCCTCAATCAAAAAACACAAGCCCTTTATCATCCACCAGTGCTACTAAAATAGGTACCGACAAGAAGAGAAAGGGAAGAGTTCATGTTCAAGTTTCAAAGGTCATCAAGGAGGTCACAGGAATTGAGGAGGAAGCTTTTCATTCCCCATAGAGAGATTTTTCACCTCCTCCTCTACCAGAGTTAGAAGAAGTTCCTTCTACCACTAAAACTGCAAGAAAGAAAGGGAAGAAGCTACACTTCTCCTCTTCTCCTCCAGATACTAGTACCAAGGTCAGGAAATCTTTCACAAGATCATTAGTTCCTAAAGAGGTTTTTGAAGAACAATCCCTACCAAAAGCCTCTATCCTACAAAAGAAGAAGAATAAAGGCATTGAAAATCCTGTGGAGAGGAAAGAATAAACCCCTGTGCAAAAGAAGAAAGATAAAGACAGAGCTATCAAGAAGCCTAATGAGACAGACAAGGCAATTCCTATGCAATAGGAAGAGGAGACCATGAAGAATCCTCTTGAGACTGTTCATGTCACTACTCCACTTGACAACTAGACATTCAAAAGATTAATCAGGCAACTTAGGGATGCTAGGAAGGATGTGGATCGATTGAAAACAAAAGCCATGTCTGATAGGGTTTAAATGAAAGAACTCATGGATGGCTATAGTCACAGCCTTGACCTGGAAATTTTCGCAACAAGAAAGGCCCAACCTCTCCATAAGCAGCTCAAAAACCTTTATAGGAATAACAAAGTCTTTCATTCTCAGCAGAGGAAGCTTAAAGAAAAGTTGCAACATTTTCAAGATGAAGTGTCTCAAAGAAACTTGCAGGTATTGGTTGAAGCTGCTATTGAAAAGGAGACACCAGCAGCCAAGGAGGTCATAGCTCCACTGAAGAATCCTATCACCACTAAAAGGAAGAAGCCTATTGTGCCAAAGGAGGATCCACCTTCTACAAGAAAGAGTGTCAGGTTAAGTGTCAGGGTAATGAAGTAGCTGGTGAAAGGTGAGCCCCATTTTTGAAGATGGTTCCTTTTTGTGAGGATAAACTGTTGTTGAAAAATTACTTCTGCCACCTATACAGGCTTCTAAGTGCTCATTGTTTAGAGTTTTGGGATTTTTGTGAAGAATTAACTCCTTCAGCAGTAAGATTGCAGACATTCCGTAGTGCTATGGCGCTAAGGAATAGTCTATTTTGGTGTTCCATTGGTGTTCTACCTACAGTGCGTGCAAAATATAATGGTGATGATATTACTCAAGGTTGCTACTCACTCTACACATGTCCAAGTGGAGGTGCTGCATTTTTTTTTAATGCGCTACCTAAAATTTGCACAGAGACACACAATGGTGCTACCGAAATTCGCTACCTAATTTATGGCAGAGACGAAATTTGCACAGAGATGCACCAGAGTGGCGCTATCGAAATTTGCTACCTAAAATATCGCAGAGACCAAAGTTTGCGTAGGGGATAGGAAGGTTTGGCGCTACCTTTTCTACTTGTCTAGTTTTAAAGTGCGCTATAGAATCTTACAAAAGAAGGCACTATAAAATGCGCTACTCAGAGTGCTACCCAAAGAGGCTACCAACAGACACCAGGAATCTAGGAGAGACAATATAACAAATTTTTGGATAGCTGATGATGGAGAGAACTAAAAAAATAACAGCTGGAAGCATGATGACAGCCACGTGCTCCTGAAGGACACATGGAAAACAAGGAGTTGCGCAACAAAGGGGGATCAAGTTAGTTTGAAGATTGGTTGGATTAGTCACCAACACTTTCCTATTTTATAGCATAGGTTGTTAGTTAAGTTGTTGGATGAAATAAGTTCTTAGAGATTTTCATGGGAAGGAGGCCAGCTCGTACATCCAGTTGTTGCCTCCCTTTTTTAATAAATAGATAGATGAAATGCTTTAGTAGGTTCGAATGGTTGAGCAAGGCTCCCTCATACTATAATATTTTGATGAAGTTATTTTAAGCTGGTTGTGTACTTGACTGAAGATATCTTGGTTAATAGAAATCAACTTCTCTTTCCATATTATTTGCTTCTAATGCTAAAGTGTTCATGCTTTGAATGATTCACATGAATGGTTGTGGTAATATTATGGTGTATGTTTGATTATTATATTATCATGATGTTTCTTTAGTGTCCTTAGGTTCTAAATTCAAGAAGGTCTTGTGTTAAGAATATTTCTTCCTTAGGTTGTTTGCAGACATGATGTTTACAACAACCCCTACCTTCCTCCCACTTAAGTCTTCCCTCTATTCATACTTACTGCCAATTACTGATTGAATTTAGCAAAGACCTTGATTTCTTGTGCACGCTAGCCTTGATTTTTGAGTTGGAACATTATCATCTTGAGTCTTATCCATTTGATCTCTCAAAACTCTATTACATTCACATATAACTTGATTGGTACTGGGATTGCCTTCCAAGAAAGCTTAAGGCGATTCCTAGTGCTAACATTCTTGGTGCAGCCTCCAGGGAACAATTTGAAGACTCTTCCCTGGGATTAAATGACACGGTCTACTAGTTATATAGGTGCATTAGAACTTAGTATCTTGAAGATTGCATCTTTCACATGGTGACTCCATTGTTTCAAATCTAGCACCTAAAGGCAGACATACGAGATCAAATCAACAACTACCTTTGGTTCCATCTGAGGCCGACCTAGAGAAAATAATCAAGAGGGGAAAATCTTCCCAAAAAAAGTTTTTTTGCTGCTGCTACAAGTGCTTCTGTTCAGTTGCCTGATTCCACTGTTGATACTCTAGCTGTTATATCAAGTAATATTTCTTTACCTTCTGTTGAAGTATCTAAGAAACTTGATTTTGAAGAGTTTCCTGTCAAATACTCTTCCTTTGAAACTGATTTGAAAGAAGAAATAATTGACAATTTTTCTTCCCCTGACATTAAAAGGTGTTTCAGTCTTGATAGTTTTAAAAATTTCCCTACTTTAGGCTTTGTTACCCCACCCCCTGTAAACATTTTTTCTGCCAAAGAAGTGGAAAATTCGTCCCCTTTACAAAATTTACCATCTTCTTCCAAGACTCAGCCTTCTGATGTGAAAACTAAAACCCCCCCTTCATACTTTTCTTCTTCTCCTAATCTGCACACAATCAAGTCTCCTTCTCATCCTTGTTCACCCAGAGTTCAAAATCAAATGGCAGTTGTGAACCCCCTTGCAAATAGGATGGATGCGACAGTGGCTGCAAGATACGCTCCTCTTGTCTTACCTCAGCCAGTGAGTGCTCTTCCTCCTGGAGATTATTTGAAATACATGCCCAAGTTCACGGGAGAAGAAGATATAATAGTTGAGGAACATCTTGCTGCTTTCTACAACTATGCAGATAATCAAAACATTGAAAATGAGGGTGTGGATGAGGGTTTTCGTCCAAAGCCTTTTGGTGAGGCTAGGAAGTGGTTTAGGGGTCTAGCCCCTGGATCCATTACTAGCATTGAAGTATTAGATGAAGCCTTCTTGAGGCACTAGGGGAACAAAAAGGAATTTTTGAACTACAACACTGAATTTGGATCCCTAAAAAGGAAAGAAGGAGAGTCTGTCTCTGACTTTTCTAAAAGATTTAAAAAAATGTATAATAAGATTCCTGATGAGATAAAACCCACTGAAACCTCTATAAAAATTACTTATGCTAGTGCCTTTGACCCTAAGTTCTTCCTTCTACTGAGAGAAAGAAGATTAGCCTCCTTAGTTCATATGCAAGATACAACCTTGGAGGTAGAATCCAACAGAGTGTCATTTGATAAACTCAGAGGGAAATATGATAGGGATAGAAGAAAAAGTAGAAATGAAGCCTCAAATTATGACTCCCATACTGTTCATCCTCAAGTGGAGGATCTCACCAAATTAGTAAAATTGCTTTCCACATAGATAGAAAAATTAAAACTGGAAGGAAAACAAACCTACAGAAATACTCAAAATACTGATAACAGAGGTAACTTCAAGAGACCAAATAATGCTCCCCAAATCCTTCCCAGAGATCCTAGAAACAAAGAGAGAGAGATGATCAGAGGTTACAATATCCTTTACAAAACAACCTGGTTACTGATGAAGAACAAGAGAAGGTAGAAGCTGATCCTGAGATTCACTACTTAGGTGACACATCCCCATCCCCACACTTGACTCAATCTGCTTATGAGAAATCCTTGATGGATATTCAAATAAATGAATTAATTAAGGGAGAGAAAGAAAAAGAAAGTACTAATAGATATAATATGAGATCCAAGAGGACTGAAGAAAAAACTGATGC
>JASDQU010100042.1:74795-90316 GCA_032191745.1 Picea mariana | reverse complement strand
TTTGAATGCAGCCTATGCCAAATATTTTCTTAAGCCTGAACATCAAGCCAGTGATTTGTCTAAAGGTGTGCCAAGGAATCAACTGATTGAGCAGTTTGATAGGATATTGAGGATCATTCAGAGATACTTTACATGTTAAGGGAGGTTTAACACATTATACCAGTACCATATAAGGCTTCTGTTGCATTTTATTGGTAAAATTGAAATGAATATTCTCTACTATTTGCTAAGGAGCGTAGGTAAGATGTCAAACATGATTCAATCCAAGTCTAAGGATGTGGATACTAGCATCTTCCACTCTGGATTGATTAGAATGCTAGTTTCTGAAGAACTGGGTAAGAAAGATATCTCATGAGAACATTTTGTTGTTGATTCCCACTTCAAGTTGGATATAACAGCCACTCCTCAATCACAGAATGCAAGCCCTTTATCATCCACCAGTGCTGCTAAAGCAGGTACCAGCAAGAAGAGAAAGGGCAGAGTTCCTGTTCAAGTTTCAGAGGTCATCAAGGAGGTCACATGAATTGAGGAGGAAGCTTGTCATTCCCCATAGAGATATTTTTCACCTCCTCCTCCACCAGAGATAGAAGAAGTTCCTTCTACTACTAAAAATGTAGCAAAGAAAGGGAAGAAGCTACACTTATCGTCTTCTCCTCTAACATCTAGTACCAAGGTCAGGAAACATTTCACAAGATCATTAGTTCCTAAATAGGTTTTTGAAGAACAGTCCCTACCAAAAGCCTCTATCCTACAAAATAAGTAGGGTAAAGGCATTGAAAATTCTATGGAGAGGAAAGAAGAAACCCCTGTGCAAAAGAAGAAAGATAAAGACAGAGGTATCAAGAAGCCTGATGAGACATACAAGACAATTCCTATGTAGTAGGAAGAGGAGACCATGAAGAAGCCTATTGATACTGTTCATGTCACTACTCCACCTGACAACGAGACATTCAAAAGATTAATTAGGCAACTTAGGGATGCTAGGAAGGAGGTGGCTCAGTTGAAAACAAAAGCCATGTCTGATAGGGTTAAAATGAAAGAACTCATGGATGGCTACAGTCACACCCTTGACTTGGCAAGTTTCACAACAAGAAAGGCCTAGTCTCTCCATACTCAACTCAAAAACCTTTATAGGCAGAATAGAGGCTTTCAGTCTTAGAACAAGAAGCTCAAAGAAAAGTTGCAACATTTTCAATATGAAGTGGCTTAAAGAAACTTGCAGGTATTGGTTAAAGATTCTATTGAAAAGGAGACACTAGCAGCCAAGGAGAGCATAGCTCCACTGAAGAAGCCTGTCACCACTAAAAGGAAGAAGCCTATTGTGCCAAAGGAGGATCCTCCTTCTACAAGAAAGACTGTCAGGTTAAGTGTCAGGGTAATGAAGTAGCTAGTGAAATGTGAGCCCCATTTTTGAAGATGGTTCCTTTTTTTGAGGATAAAATGTTGTTGAAAAATTACCTCTGCCACCTACACATGCTTCTAAGTGCTTATTGTTTAGAGTTTTGGGATTTTTGTGAAGAATTAACTCCTTCAACAGTAAGATTACAGACATTCCGTAGCGCTATGGCGCTACAGAATAGTCTATTTTAGTGTTCCACTGGTGTGCTACCTACAGTGCTCCCAAATCATCTAAAGATAGTGGTGCTGATATTACTCAAGGTTGCTACTCACTCTGCATATGTCCAAGTGGAGGTGCTGCAATTTTTTTGAATGCACTACCTAAAATTTTCACAGAGACACACAGTGGCGCTACCGAAATTCGCTACCTAATTTTTGGCAGAGACGAAATTTGCATAGAGACGCACCAGATTGGCGCTACCGAAATTTGATAACTAAAATATCGCAGAGACCAAAGTTTGCACAGGGGATAGTAAGGTTTGGCGCTACCTTTTCTACTTGTCTAGTTTTGATGTGCACTACAAAATCTTACAAAATTTGGTGAAGGCACTACAAAGTGCTCTACTCAGAGTGCTACCCAAATAGGCTACCAACAGACACCAGGAATCCAAGAGTAGAAAGATAACAACTTTTTGGATAGCTGACGATGGAGATAACTACAGAAACAACAATTAACAGCATGATCACAACCACATGCTCTTGAAGGACACATGGCAAACAAGAAGTTGCGCAACAAAGGGGGATCAAGTTAGTTTGAATATTGGTTGGATTAGTCACCAACACTTTCCTATTTTATAGCATAGGTTGTTAGTCAAGTTGTTGGATGAAATAAATTCTTAGAGATTTTCATGAGAATGAGGCCAACTTGTACCTCCAGTTGTTGCCTCCCTTTTGTTATAAATAGATAGATAAAATGATTTAGTAAGTTCGAATGGTTGAGAAAGGCTCCCTCATACTGTAATATTTTGATGAAGTTATTTTAAACTGGTTGTGTACTTGACTGAAGATATCTTGGTTAATAGAAATCAACTTCTCTTTCCATCTTATTTTCTTCTAATGCTAAAGTGTTCATGCTTTGAATGATTCACATGAATGGTTGTGGTAATATTATGGTGTATGTTTGATTATTATATTATCATGATGTTTCTTTAGTGTCCTTAAGTTCTGAACTCAAGAATATCTTGTGTTAAGAATATTTATTCCTTAGGTTGTTTGCAAACCTGATGTTCACAACAACCCCTACATTCCTCCCACTGAAGTCTTCCCTCTGTTCATACTTACTGCCAATTAATGATTGAAGTTAGCCAAGACCTTGATTTCTCATTCATGCTAGCCCTGATTTCTGAGTTGGAACATTATCATCTTGAGTTTTATCCATTTGACCTCTCAAAACTCTATTACATTCACAGATAACCTGATGGGTACGTGGCTTGGCTTCCAAGCAATCTGAAGGTGATTCCTAGTGTTAACAATGTCTATGCCATGAAAGCTATTGTGTCCACTCTTTTTCATGTGATATCTTTCCCACACGATGGAAGAATGGTGACTATTGATAAACTTTCGATTGTTGGCCCTGACTTGACCATCAAACAAATGACCTCCCTAAACAGTTCTTATATGTAGTCAGTATCACCCCTTCCATATGTCAATTATGTGGCGTTGTCTCCCATGACTTCAACTTCTGATGACTTAGATCCGGTAGTTGACATGGTGATCTCTTCGGTAGGGCTATTGGAGCTGATCTCCTTACCCCTAAAGAGACTCTCAACATCTGTTCCTTCCAGAGCATTCTTCTTTCATCCAGTAAATATCTCTTGGAATCCATGACCGATTTTTGTCCCTTGACATGGTGTCCTTCCACAACGTTATCCTCTTGGAAGCCATGATATAGAAGATTCTATGAGCATAGTTTTTATTTCTCTATGGCAAGCTCGTTAAAAAATGAAACAGAGGTCACGAGCATAGTTTTCCTCTCTGTGGAAAGCTCGTTAGAAAATGAAACAGAGGCCTTGAGCATATTGTTTTTTCTCTCTGTAGCAAGCTCATTAAAAAATAAAACAGAGATCTAGGGATTGAAACCAGAGCCATGAGCATAGTTCTTTTCCTGTGTCAAGCTCGTTAAAAAATGAAACAATCACCTCTCCCATCAGGTCAAGTCTTTCGCTAGATCTCACAGATGTCGAGTCAAGTCTTTCGTTAGGTCTCATTTTTGAACCTTCATTTCATCCACCCTTATCCTTTTTCTTCATCTAGTACATAAATTGGTGACAACCTCAAATTTGGTGAATGAATTGAAGCTTGGGGGGCATGTCTCCAACATTTGATGATCATTTTGGAGTTAAGCCACTAGCTTTAACGCTGGGGGTAGAGTACCGAGCTTAGTATTTTTTCTTTCTCGTGCTCGTAAAAACATGAGAATGTAACCGATCAAACTTTTATCACTTTTTCAGACTCGTAAAGGTTATACGAAAAAAGGAACATGCTGGAGTCTCCTTTAAGCTGTTTTCAGACTCTTTAAACATGAAATTATTGTCGAGTGATCTTGCTTCCTTTCCCATTATTTAAAAGGTTTGAAAGGGCGTCTTTCAAGTGATAATTTATCTCTTTTTCGGCCTCACAAGACTAACATTACGAAAAAGGAAAACAATGGAGTCACCTTAAAGTTCTTTTCAGACTCTCTAAACATGAAAAATCACTGAGTTTACCTTGTTTGGACTCGTTAAAAAAATCATACATTGAAGGGCCCATATGGGACCGAACCCTTACTTCTTCCAGTTCATTAAAACAAAGGAAGAGGGACTTACTGAAGGTGAGTTATATCGATCATGTGTTATCCTCCTTGATATTGTTAAATTAAAAAGAGGTACTCGTCTATTTGGATGGGGGAAAAATTGAAGGAAGCAAGACAAGCAATTTTTGGGAACATTACAAGTAACTCTTACAGTCGCCCTTCAACACGATAGTTTTTCGTTGCACACATTTTAATCCACTAAACCTCTGCACTGAACCAATCCTCTGAGTTTTCTTACTCCTTTGGGTCACGTGACGAAAGTCACAGTATCCATTGCATCATCATGTTTTGGTCCATGTCATGTTTTTGCTGTTGTGCCTCAGTGTTCAAGGGATGTATCTACCTCAAAAGTCAACCATCACAAATTTATGTTTCAATACCCATGTTAGTCCATGTTATTTGATCCACCAATTACATCTCTATGTCAGTTTCGTGTCGTTGATGGGGGATACATCAAGGCCCTCCTTCGACGAGTCTGTTCCTGTCGACTTTAGCACATTATCCGGGAACTAGACTTAGAACCCAGTTAGTACCTTGGGACCTACATGCCTCAATGGCAGGCCTCCTTGCATCCGACAATGGGTTTACATCATTGACCTCTGATCGGATGATTCCACAGATGTTTGACTTCAGCTCATCCATTCATATTCATTGGAATGTACTAGAGTACCTTGGGAATCATTGACATCAATGGTGATTTCCCTCTCACTTGTTAACAATTTACCTCATTGACCGATAATCAAGTGGTTTCTGCCATGTTCGACATCAGGAAATCTATTCACATGGTTAGATTAATACTAGATCGGGATCGGTAAGAAGACCCTGGGTTGAGTCATCACTCTTATATATACTTTGCCCATGTTGCGACGAAGTTTCTTTTGAACATTGACACATATACTGTCACATAGATCCACTTTGTATTGGTCGTGGCTATGTCTTGTCATCTCATAGATCCACTGTGTATTCTTCGTGGCTACAATCAGTTCAGGTCATAGAAGTATAGATCCACATTGTATCTTTAGTGCTTATACCTTTTCGTCAATATAATTATGGATCCGTAGTGTATTTTATGGTGGCCATACCTTGAAAGTCTTTATCACTCAAGCATAAGTATGCCTGCCTTGGGTTTGAAACATGTCATAATATTTGTTTGATGGTTGTGTGCAGCTTCTTCCAAGTTCTCTGAGTCCATACCCTTGCTCGAGAAAGTCTACAAAGTAGTTCAGTCATCAGTTCCCATCTTCTAACTTTGAACTTTGGGGGGAAATCTATTACACATCAAAATTACTCATTACGATGATGACCTAGTGTCACATTTTTGCCGCAAGTGTCACAAATATCATACTGTCATCTTGCCTATGTCGTGTCTCAGATGAAATTATCAAGAACACTTAAAAGTCTGGTTTTGAAGAGGAGAAATCATTTGACAAAGAGTACAAGTCTTTTTCGATGGAAAAAATCACTCAAAAATCAATTTTGGAAGGGAACGCTCCCATTTACACTATTAGGGAGTGGAGACACTCCCTACCCTTTCTTGGGGGAGCATTCCAGCACTGTATGCACCCTTCTAGGGGAGCGCTAGGATTTTTTAAGGAAATTTTGGGCTTCTCTCCCCTACCCACTGTCAGGGAGTGCCATCACTCCCTACCCTTCTTTGGGGGAGCTTTGCAACACTCTGTGTCCCATTTTGAGGGAGCGCTGGGATATTTGAGGGAATCTTTGACTGTTGATCAGGAAAATCAAGGAATAATCCCCCTCATCTCTGGAGTTGGTTGGATTCGTATCTGAGGTCAAGGCTCAATCTTAGGGAAGATCCACAAATGAAGGAGAAGGATCCTCAACCTATCGCAAGAATCTCTTAGATGGTTGGGTCTCTCCAAGATTATATAAGGAGGCCTTCTCATGGTGAAACATGGGAGTTTAGAGGCATCAAACTTATGGTCTCATAAGTGAGATTTATCAGTGAAGTTACAGTAATTTTGATCATGGAACTTTTGAGCAAGGGTCTGGACAAAGAGAGCTTGGTGAAGCTGCTGCATCTACATCATGTTTGTAAGCACTTTGATTTGTTTTCATTAATATAAATATGTGCTTTACCTGTTTCCTTTAAGTTTGTGTATGTTTCATGAGCTAGTTTCTTTTGATAGATCTATTATGAATCTAATCATGGTAGATTAGGAAGTATGTTTCGTTGTTGCTACTCATTGTATTGTAGGACCCTCTGAAGAACTTGGAGATCAAGATCAGCCTGGATCGAGCAAGGAAAAACGTCGGTAAAGGTATTTACCTTTATTTATTATTCTTCCTTGAATAGTTTAACTTCATAAAAAGGAATTTCAGTGTCCACATTGGAACCTTTTTGTCTTGGTTATAGGGGTCTAGTATCCAAGAGGAAATCCACTTGTCCCTCGAGGGATTCTCTTGTAACAACGGTTATCAAGAATCACTGAAGATGAGCCCTTTCGAAGCCCTTTATGGTAGTTAGTGAAAGACTCCAGTTAGCTGGAGTAATCCAATGGATAGAATTACATTCGAACTCAACATGCGGAAGGAAATGGAAAAATAAGTGATTCAGATAAAGAAAAATCTGAAGATCGCTCAGGATAGACAAAAAAGTTACATCGATAGAAAGAGAACTCCTAGAGAGTTCAAGACAGGAGACCATGTCTATTTTAGATTTAGGCCCATGAAGAGTTCCCTGAGAATGGGGTCTTGTGCCAAGCTAGCACCTCGGTATTGTGGACTCTTTGAAGTATTATATAGAGTGGGACCTATAGCCTATAGGCTAGCACTCCTTCCCATAATAAAGGCACATAATGTTTTCCATGTTTCATTATTGAAGAAATATGTGCATGATTCTAATCATATAATTGAATGGTCTGTGATCCAAGTGGAACAGGAGGGACAATTCCTACTAGAACCTCAATGCATAATAGACATGAAGGAAACCCCACTCAGGAACCAAACGATTTCACATGTCAAGGTGCAGTGGAAACACTTTGTCCCAGATGAGGCTACATGGGAAATAGAGGATGCCATGAGACATGCATACCCATTTTTGTTCACTTTTGTAAATATAGAGCGTGTTGGCAGATAGAACATGGAGGATGATGTTGCTTTAAGGGGGAGGGAATTGTAACACCCTGTTTCCCCCAGTTTGTAAATATAACTATAATGGCCAAGGGTCTATGGAAAAATTAATATGTGTGAATGTTTGGTTTGATGGATCTTAGTATGAAAGGTCAATGAATGTGAATTATTTTATTTACTAGAAATATGGATAAGTGTTGCATGACTGTTGGAAGGGGGGTGTGCTTAGAAATACTATGAATTCTATGCAAAGAGGTGGTGAAGGGAACCATGAATGGTTGCATCAACCTTCACCAAACAAGTACCTTACTGGATTTAATTTATTAGGATCAAAACAATCCTCTAACCCAGAAATGAATTACAGTTTGGCTGGTAGGTGGGAATATCTCCTCAAAAGTTAATGAGGGGATGGGGATGACCTTGTTGAAAGAGGAAAGAAAGGAAGGTGTGGTGGGATAGGGGAGAGACCTGCGAAGAGTGCATAGTCGAGAGGTGAAGCTCTCGGGTTCAAGGAAGAACTGGAAAATAAGCATTCTAGTCACAGGAAAAGGCTGAGCAGGTTATGATACAAGTTGATAAATGAGGTCGGTCCTCCTTGCTTGGTTTCATGTAAACCATTGCCAATATCCTGTGGGAGGAGGACAATAACCTCCATCCCTACTATTGTTGAGTCAGAAGAAAAGATTATGTTGCAGAGCATTGTGTTCTAGCTCGAGGGTGGCTCGTGGTAAATCTATTTGGAGTGATTGAGCCTATGGTTGGGTGGAAAAAAGAACCCCTTTCAACAGTCACTTCATGTTATCTGGTTCTGATAAGTGTTTTCCCTGTTTTATGTATTGAACTGGAATAATGAATGAATGCTTGGATTTATACATATGCGTATTTCTAAATGACTTCTATGTGGAGTGGTTGTGATATCTGTATGCCTTCATATCCTGGTGAACTTACACTTCTGAATGATAGTATGTGTGCCCAACTTAGCTCCTGAGGATTTCTAGGGCATAATCTTGTATGATGGCCGAGATAAGAGATATAGTGTCGAATTGAACCTGTACGTCTGAAGAGGATACCTCTTTCAGAATCCTTGTCTTGCGATTAGGATACTGGTCCCAAGTCCTTAACCATTTCATGACAAAAATCAGGAAGGATAGCGAAGGTGGAATCCTTAAAAGGGGAGGTCCCTTTGTTTGGAAGACGAGTGGACGAGATCCGTTCGAAAGGACCCATATGACCAATACCAGGAACCTTGGGCTAATCCTAAGGAAGCTATGTGCCCTTGGATTCAGAGCTCTGGAAGTCTGAGACTTCGGTATGATCGACTTTACCAACCTTATGCGGGCCGAAGTTAACCGAGAGACTCGGTTTCTCGTAATATTGACCAGTGATAGGTGATTCCCCAGGTGGTTGGGTGAACCTATCTCGCCAACTAAACTGGGATCTGAAACTCCGAGGGCCAGAGATGTGAAGGACCTTGAACCATATATCGTGGGATCCTTCGGATCTTTTCCCTACCACTGATATATCGGGGACATGTGGCGCTAACCCCTTAAATTCAGAGATTGGATGCTTTGGGTGGTAAGAGGAGTTTGCATAGCAACACTCCCGAATTCCGAATCCCTGAGGTAACCAGAGCTATATATCTATAAGTCTACGTGACTGGATCTCGACCATGAGATATGAGGAATGTAGAAGCATGTCAGTCCAGGGTGACGAGGTGTAGTGACACCACCCAGGGTGACGTGGACCCTAGCTTGATGTGCCATGTGTCACCAAGATTCATGTGTATCATGTACCCTCTAGGTCCATTGGAACGTAACATGTGTTACCCTGACCCCTCCTACATGTCAGTTCTTGATATGTGTCTTCTTAGCCAACGTGGTTGGTGAAGTGACCTGGACTCTGGGAGTTCGAGACTTCAGACTCCAGAGGATCGAGGAAGTAGTATAGTAGAGATACCAAATGGTCCGAAGGCTGGAGCCACATGGTGAGCTCATGGGACTTTGGGAGTTCGGAACTCTAGGTGGTCTTGTGCATAGGTAGTAAATAGGCATGAAGCGCCAGAGCATCGAAATGCTGAGTTTCTCCACAACATACATAGGAGATAGAGACTAAGTCCAGTCCTCTGGATTGGGCTGTGGATGGTCTTCCACTGTGGGGGAAGGAACTTGGAAATAACACTTGTAAGGTGGATCGACACAGATAACATGTGGCCCGCAACTAGTGAATGCCCGAAGAACATTAGAAAGGCATATCTGCTAGTGCTAAGCTTGGGTTTGAGCATGGAGATCATGATTATAAAAGTTTGGATGAGAAGAGTGTGGTAGAAGCCCTGAATAAAGGATTTGGTCATTTAAGGAGAACATAATCTTGATGCCCCATCCCTAGGAAAGTCACTCAGGGGTCGGGTGTGTTACAATCTTTCTTGAGAAATGGAGTGGAAGGAAACCCTCAATCAAACATATAAAAAAAATTGGATATATATCTTGGGCTCATATTCTATATGGTAACAGAAAGAAGTTGGATTCAAAGAGTCATGCTTGTGTTATGACGAGCTACACTAATGAGTTGAAAGCCTACAGGTTGTTTTACAAGGATGAAATTATTTAAAGGAGGGGATTTTCTCTTTAATGAGAAGGATTAAAGTGTGTCTATGTTGAATTACTCATCAATATTATTAAATAATGATCCATTTGAAATTGTGAAAATTTTGGATGGGATAACTATTATACAACAAGAACAACTAGCATGTCAATCAACTAGCCGACTAGACATTAATGAGCATGGAAAACCCAATATAAAATTGATCTTCTACAATAGAGTCAAATACAATAAAAGGCTTGCCTAATCATTCACCTATGGATTCTCATGGTGGATTTGATGGAGTAATTCCTATAAGGGACATTTGTCTTCTCCAATTGGAAATTAAGATAATTGAAAATGCTAGTTGTTAGCACTAACAGTCACCCTCAGACTGCAAGATAGTAAGATTGGCACCCATCAAAATGTTTGGTGGATGTTGGTTTTGTGAGTTGAGGTCAAATGGACAAAACTCATTACAACAATGATTGTAACACATGAACTAGACAAACAATGCATAGGGAAGTGAAGGTGTCATTAACTTCAGTCAGTGATTTGAGTTTAAGTGTGAGCAAAAGGAAGACTTAGTGAGAGAGGTGAACACGACTGCTATGGGCATCTAACTTTCAAGCAGCTTGGTGAAGAAAAACTCAGGCTCAAGAGCACTCTTGAACTCAAGTTTCAAACACTAAAATATGTCACAACAACATAATAATCAAACCTACATTATCATGCAACTACAACAACACGACTAGATCCTCCATGCCCGAGCCTTTTAGGGTAAGGGGGAATAAGATAACAAGGAAGCTGACTAAAAATGGTCACAACAATACTGTAATCAAACCTACATTACAATAGGACTAAAACCCTTGATTGGATCCTCCATGCCTGAGTGTTTTAGAACAATTTTTACAAAGAGATGAGAGAAGCTAACTTCTATTAATGCGAAAGTATCAAGTTTGGTACATAGCCAGAGAACAACTCAGGCATCAAAATATTACAAAACAGGGAGATTTTCTCAACCAGTTGACAACCATATCAAAATATTGAACTCGTTGATTTATACTTAGATAAATTCATGACTACCAGAAGTGTGATCATGCCATTGCATTCAAATCCTTTCATCTGTGCCTTCTTCTGTCAGACTATGCGTGTATCCTCCTATCAGACACAAACTCAGCTCAACATGGGTATGTAGAAAAAAAATACCATTGGGGTACCTCAGGCTGACAGTTCTGTCTCCATGACAATATCATCCATTCCTTCTGTTATCACCATAACGATTATGCTTGAAATCCAAGTTTTAAATCTAGCAGAAGACTAAAGCGATGTGGACACATGGCACAATTTAGAAGCCTAGGACATATATGGTGGCATGTGGAAAAATATAGCGGGAGCGCAGAGGATATGATATGATAGACCGTGGATCTTGAAGAAGCCCAGATCAATGGTCGAGACCCATATCGAGCGGTGAAATAACACATAATTTAATTATTTGTGGAGGCGTGGTTCCCTCAGAGGTACATCGGGGTGAAAAGCAGTCTGCCTAAAACCATTTTCCCAAAATCCCTGATGTCACGTGGCCAAATACGTCAAATCAACATTTCGTATGGGGGAAGGTAACAACTAGTCAAATCACCTCACGTCACCCATTCAGGTACTTCTCGTCCGAAAATGTCAGGTGAATGCTGTCGGATAAATAACTCAAAGGCTCATCATTCGAAATAGATTGGTGAAGCATGGAAAACCAACGTACCTGCAAGTAATCTTGTCAGTAATTCATTCTTAGAACTCGAGGACCACCGATCTTCAAATATGGGTGGCGTTATTTTACTCTGGGAAATCGTCGTCTCATTCATAAGTGAAATAATATCAAACTGGATCGACTTTCAGATTTTTGTAGAGTTAAGGAAAAAAAAATCATGGTCTCTGCAAAATTGGAATACATGGATCAAGCCAATCAAACAGTATCTAGTAAAACAATTTTTTTAGTTAACATGGCAAGTTTATCAATGAGTAAGAAAGAAAGGATGATTGTGCAGATATTAGCAACCAAATTCCATACTGATTCTGCGATAGAACTATAATCAGGGGTCAGATTAAATCCTGTTATGAGGGACCTAATCATCAACATACACACAGACAAACTCTACAAGTGAGCAGTAAAGAAGAAGTGGAGCAAACGATAGAAGACATAAATCAGAGATGAGGTAGTCGAGAGCGTTGGGGAAAATCAACTAGCCTGGTTGAGCACTCTAAAGGAGGAAATCACCAAGCTGGAATGAATTTAGAATTGAGTATGTTCAAGCAAATTTTTAACATATGGTGTTCGAAGGAAAAAGCCCCAGATATGTCAGACCTGTTTGTAACAATCCTTGTAATGTAGGAAAATTGTCGTTACACTTTACTCTTTTTTGCAGCTGACCTCTATTTTTAGAACTATGAGGAAGTTTAATCGTTTTGAATCCTGCAACAAATCCCCTATATATATCATCCCAAGGATATAGAAATGATGGAGAGGGGGCCTGCCCTCATTGTAGGTAGACTTTGTAAGATCATGGAACTAAACTGAATATATGATGTAGAAGCAATTTTTGAACTATTTATGAAAAGATTCTAATTGGATGTGATATGAGTTCTATCTTCTTTCATAGTGTGTGTTTCCTGTGTCTTCAAGATTCCATTTGCAAGTTCCTCTTTTAAATTGGAGAGTTAAAAGTTTGGAATTCGTCTGATGATGCTCTATACTTAGCAATTTAAATTCATGTGATTCTTTTCTCAACTATTTCAGAATTCATTTTAATATGCTCTGAAGCAGTTATGCGTTTTCCTTTTTCTTCTTTTGCCATGAAAATTTCAATTTGAAAACTCAGATTCATTGCCTCACTTAGCCTGAATCCTCTAGATAATTTCTAATGACTTGCCACTGCATTATTTATTTCTGACTCCATATCCCAAATGTTACCCCCCACTTATTCAACAACTTTATAATACCCCCCAAAACAAACCAAACCTAGCCAACGATTTCCAAAGAAATACAAGTGACATGAGAGAGCCCTCTCTGAGTTGAGCAGGCTAGTTCCCAGCTCTAAATCTGGTTGAAACAGTTACCTCTGGCGTTTTTTCTATTCAGCTAGACAAAATTTACAGAGTGCTAACATTCTAGCGCTGTTGTTGGGGACAAAATTGAAAAATTTTCTCTGAGAAGAATGGAATGGTCGAGTTCTAAGGTCTGAGAGCAGTAGACACTTAGGCACATATTGGCTATATCCCTGCTCTGGAAACTCCACACATCAAAGAATCAATTTGAAGGCGATTCCACTCATAGAAGAATCCATAAATTTTTAAGTTTCAATGGCGACTCCACTCTCAATGCATAATCCATCTTCCAAAACATCATTGGCGACTCCATGGAAAGATGAGATCCCTTGACGTAGATATGAAAAGGAATTATGGAAGAAAACTTGTACTTAAAATGGGTTTCTTTCCAAGGCATTTTACTATTTGTTATAAATTGCCTCTGGCCCTTTCATGAAAATACTAGATGAGTTTTTCTTTACCTGCTGCATTATAATGATGATCTCGAAATTATTGAAATTGTATGTCCTCCTCTTAAAGTTGTGCATGCATATCCTCACTGTATCACTAATTTCGATAATTTTTTTTCCATTTGGGCCATGTGATGATCATAACCAAGTTGAAGAGCCCCATGAAGCCAAGGCTGATATTTCCCCTCCTGTACTTTCTCCAACGTTCTCCAAGACCCAACATAGATACACACCCTTGAAGCTACCCCAAGTTATCCACGATTTCCCTCCAAAATACTATGAGTATCTATCTGTGTTTGATGGGGAAACTAATGGCATATCAGCTGAAAAGAACATCCAAGGGTTTGAACATTTTGTATATTTGTTTGAGATTGACCATGATGATGTCTGTATGAGGGTGTTCTCTCAATCCTTGAAAGGGGATGCCAAAGACTGGTTCAAACATTTGTATCCAGAGACAATTAGCTCATGGGAGGAGTCGAAGATTTTTTTTTTTAAGTTTTGGGGCAAGAATAAATATTTAGATCTACAACTTACAGAGTTCTATGTCTTGGAAATACAGAGTAATGAAACTATTTCTATATATAGTAGAAGGTTTTCTAGTATTTATTACAATTTTCCCAAAGAAATTCAACCCACTAAGCTGCTGCCATGCTCCATTATACAACAACTCTTCATCCAAATTTGTCTTTTCTTTTGATGGATAGGAAATCTGAGTCCTTACAACAAATGTTTAATGATGCTCAGGAGATTCAACACAATATTCAAGCATGTGAATAGATTCAGGATGAGGAGTTAGATGCCAAAAAAAATGACAATGAATATGAACAAAAAATGATTGATTTAAATCCTGAGCAGATAATTAATAAAAGCATATGCCCTCTCGAAATTTTTAATGCAAATGATTCTACAAAAAACTATATTCCACTTGTTGAAAGAGGAGGTGATGATTTAGCTTCTAATCCATCTCATGATAAGAAAAGGGTTGATTGTTTTATGTATTCATTTGTAGACAATCAAGAAGATGATTTTACAAATCAATTTGTTGAAAAACAGGTTGATGTTCCCAGTTTGTTCGTGTTAGATGACATTGCATATGTTGTTGATTTGCCTGTATATGACAAATATGAGGATGATTGTGATGTTGAAGACGTTCATTTTCGACAGTACAGTGAGATAAATCAACCTATGTATCACAATTACAAGGAGAAAAGTATTGGATCAACTAAAGAGAATTCTCTACCCTTGTGCTTTGCTGCATTTAAATTGTTGAAAGAAAATTCTAATATCATTATTGAGGCAAATGAATTTGTGCTGATGCAAAATCACACTAAACCAATGAAACAGATTGACAAGATATTGCAACACTCTTATCATGCTCTTGATGACCCTATTACTTGTTTTGTAGAAGATCTTGTCAATTCAAAAGTGCAGTCATTGGTCGAAGATAAAGCTGAAAATGAACATGTCCAACAATCCAAAGAAATTGAAAAATGTACCTATGACGATAGTGGAGAAAATGAAGAAGGTTTTGAGTCAGGTAACAAAACCTTTCCATTGTGTTTTTCCTCATTCGAACTGTTGAAACAAAATGTCTATAGTGTTTCAAATCAGAAAGCATCCAAGCATGACATTGTAAGTGAAGAAAGAAGTGGAATTACAAATAAAAACTCTCTTCCCTTATGTTTTTCTTCCTTTGAATGGTTAAAAGAAAATCATGAGATTTCAGAGAAAATAGGGAGTTCTAACTGCATTCACAGTAGTACTGTTTTACATGAAAATATTGTTATCATTGAGGAACACCAACTACACTCACATGCATTAAACGATCATTAGTTGGAAAGGTATTTTAATTCGGAGTTGCAACCTGTGGTTAACCATTAGATTAAAGAAGAACATGATCAGGAAATTGTTGTTAAAGGTCATTTTCTTTCTCCTGAAACTAATGCAGATGTTCAAAAATATTCCCAGCAAGACAAAGTATTTCAAGGTTTCCTTTCTGTTGGAGTTACTTCACACGCACCTAGGATTTGTTTTTCCTAAGGGTTTTCCTTGTTTATTAGTCATAATTAGTCATTATCCAGTCTCCTATATTTTAGGAGAGAATATTCCACCTG
>JASDQU010100042.1:55620-72594 GCA_032191745.1 Picea mariana | reverse complement strand
CTAATGCAGATGTTCAAAAATATTCCCAGCAAGACAAAGTATTTCAAGGTTTCCTTTCTGTTGGAGTTACTTCACACGCACCTAGGATTTGTTTTTCCTAAGGGTTTTCCTTGTTTATTAGTCATAATTAGTCATTATCCAGTCTCCTATATTTTAGGAGAGAATATTCCACCTGGAGAATATTCTCTTTCAGTTGACACTTTAGTTTGACTAGTTGAGTTGAGTTTAGATGTTGCATTGGGATCATCACCATGCAACATTGGGATCATCACCATGCTAATTAGACCTTGCCTTGGTATCATCACTAGAGTGGCACATTAGCCTTGATTCCTTGAGTTAACTCCTCACTAATTTCTGTTCAGTTAGTTAACTGAAGACTAGTTGACTAGTTAACTCAACTAGGTGGAAGTTCACTCCCGTAACTGCCTGAGAGACTATAATAGGTGGAATCTCACTCCCATAAATGCTCGTGTGTGTATAGATAACTCTATACCACCACTATGGAGACTTGGTTCACCTCAATTCGAACTCATTGAGATATACAGAGTATATCCTATGTAAATTATTCATTATTCACAACAGTTAATGAGAATTCTTTCCATTCTTTCTCTCCTACTTCTTCTTTTTCAATTCTCTCTGCAAATGTGTGCATTATTGTTTAGCTAGATCTATTATGTGTAGGTTCAACACATTTACATGGTATCATAGGCGACAGACTACTAAGAAAAATCTACATCAAATTTTTTTGCAGGTACAAAAGATTGAAGACAGCGGAAAGATGGAATTCCAAAAAGAATTCATTCTTACACCTTACAACTATTTTGCATGGAAGGAGAAAATAGCCATACATCTCTGATCCAGAGGGTTGTATAGGTTAAGCATGAATACATATACAGAACCAACATCATCCATATAAAAATCCAAGTACTTAAATCACATGGATGAGGCACTCGGAACAATTTGCAGTCTTATTTCTCCCGATCTCCTTTTTCATATATCTTCCTGCAAGACTCCCAATGAAGCTTGGACCATATTGGAAGGGCTCTTTGGTAAACAGAATGATATGAGGGGACACATGTTGAAGGTGGAGCTGCTCACATTGGATCCAAAAATCTTCGAGAATATCCAAGATTTCTTTACAAAATTCAAGGATTTACTGTCGCAACTCAAAGATTGCGGGGTTGATAAATTGAAGGAGGAGAAACAAATGGTTCTCACAATTCTCTCCAATCTTGGTCCTGAATTATCATTATTCATATATACATTCCATACTGTCATATTTGCCTCTAGAGCCACCTGGAAGATGCCTTCTCTTGAGGAATTTATCGAATCCTTGACACAAGAGAAAACCAAGCTCATCAACATGGGCGCAATCAAAGGACCAAGGGTGCATGCACTTACTTTTCATGATGGAAGCCACAAATACCATAAATCTAAAGATAAATATAAGCAGAAATCTCATGCACATACGAAGAAGGAAGAGTACACAAAACCCTTCATCGATGCCTCCAGATCCAAGGGAGAAAAGGGAAGAAAAGGAGAGAAATGTGCATATTGTCACAAAGGATTCCATTCGGAATCCACATACATGAAAAATAAAATAGATATGATGTCTCAAATACTTCAGAAAAACAACCTTGGAGATCGCATCCCCGAGGGTGCAAAGAAGAAGAAGTTAGAAGATCCGAATTCTAAGAAAGGAAATTCTAGCCATGCCTTGATTACCATCAAATCCTCTCCCGATGCTTGGATCATAGATTCAGGAGCATCACATCACATGGATGCCTCAGAAGTGGTCTATTATTCATTGGATTCATGCAAAGGTCCTCCTATTCTGACGGGGGAAAACTCTTCTGTCGAAGTCATTGGCAAAGGAAGGATTGAACTCATCAACATAAGCTTCGAGAACATGCTGCATGTTCCCAAGCTTTCTGTCAACCTTCTCTCTGTGTATCAGATGACGAATTCCAACACTGGAAAGAAAGTCATCTTCACACCAAATTTCATGGAAATATACAACATGCAAACGAACTCCATGGTTGTTACCGGTGAGGTAAATCATCAGTCTAGATTGTATACATTTTATGAATTCATTGAACCTGATTCTACTTTACTGCTTACTCATGCTGATGAAAGTAGTAGGATATGGAACGAAAGGTTTGGGAATTTGAATTTCAGATGCATGAAATAGCTTATCAAGCACAAATTAGTTGATGGTCTACCAGACATCCATTTCTCCAAGGGAGTATGTGAGGGATGTGTTCTCCGAAAACACCCTCAAGAGAAATTCGACAAGGGAAAGTCTCAGTGAGCTTCCTCACCTTTAGATATGATCCACAGTGACCTCATGGGTCCTTTTCCACATCCATCTATCATCAAAGTGAGGTTTGTTCTCATTTTTGTTGATGATTTCTCATGTTTTACATGGATCTACTTTCTCAGGAAAAAATCCAAGGTCTTTCAACACCTCAAAGATTTCAAAGCTTTGGTTGAGATACAGTCCGAAAGAAATATCAAAGTCCTATGAACTAATAACATGGGAGAGTATGTGAATAATGAGATCCATAATCTTCTACATGAGGCAGGGATTCAGTTGCATCATACAGTTCCCTACACTCCGCAGCAAAACGGAGTTGCTGAGTAGAAAAACTGATCTCTAAAGGAGATGGCACATTGCATGTTGCATGCAAAGTCACTACCACAAAGACTATGGGCTGAAGAACTTAACTGTGCAACATACATCCAAAACAGATCTCCCCATAGATATGTCAAGGATAAGACCCCCTACGAGGCTTGGAGCAGCCTCAAACTAGAAGTGACCCACTTTTGTATTTTTGGTTCTCGTGCATGGGCCTAGATTCCCTTTGAAAAGAGGAAGGCACTTGATCCACAGAGCACTGAGTGCATTTTTGTTGGATACCCTAACGGTGTGAAGGGATATCGGCTTATTGATATTTCCTCAGATCGACTCATCATTGAGCATAGTTTCTAATTCGAGGAAAGTTTCTCGCATGTACCTCAACAGCCGCATGAAGACACCTTTACTCTTCCACCTATCCGAGATGATGAGTATGCACATGCCAACTCTTCTTCAGACGAGAGTTCTGATTCAGATTTAGATTCAGAGTTAGTATAGTCAGATGTAGAGTCAGAGAATCTTGATGCAGTTACATAACCAGAGCATAGGCCCAAGTGGGCATAGACTACTCTTCAGGATGCAGGGGATCTCATAGGTGATCCAGTCGATACCAGGAGGACTCGATCTGATTTCGAGGAGCCTCCTATTGCACTCACTGCCACTGAACTATTGCCTTCCAGGCATCTTTTCTTGGTTCAATCTTCAGATCCATAGTCTTATGGAGAGGCTCCTGGAAATCCCTTATGGGAATCCACCATGTAGGAGGAGTACAACTCCCTCCTCGAGAACCAGAATTGGGATCTAGTTCCCCTTAATTCTGGGAGGAAAATTGTCAGATGCAAATGGGTCTATAGGGCCAAGAACATAGCAGATGGATAGATCAGTAGATACAAATCCAGGTTTGTTTCCAAAGGCTTCAGAAGGTTCATGGTATTGACTATGATGAGACCTTTTCTCCAGTAGTGAATATGGATTCCATTCGAATGGTCCTTGCCATTGCGACAACCAAGGGATGGGAAGTCCATCATAAGAACATGAAGAATGCATTTCTTCATGGTGATCTCTCTGAGGAGATCTACATGGAGCAACCCAAGGGATTTATGCAGGACTCATCTTTTGTCTGTCGACTGAAGAAGTCACTTTATGGCGTCAAGCAGGCTCCGAGTGCCTGGTATGCCAAGATGGACTCCTACCTATTGTCACAAAACTTTGTACATTGTAAATCAGACCCGAATGTATACATGCTCAAGACGGTTGATTCACTTCTAATTTTAGTTCTGTATGTCAATGATTTGCTGATCACCGGTTGCTCGACATCAGCGATTACTGCAGTCAAGAGGATTCTTCATGACAAGTTTTTGATGATGGACATGGGTCCACTACACTTCTTCCTTGGACTTGATATTAGGCAGGATGCATCAGGCATCAAACTGTCTCATGCTAAGTATGCATGAGATCTTCTTGAGAGATTTCACATGACAGACTGCAAGTCTGCTCCGAATCCTTTCTTATCAGGAGTCAAACTTGAGGATGGTGGGGAGACTCCACTAGTTGACAACACATTATACATACAACTAGTGGGGATCTTGTTGTATGTCACACACTCTAGACCAGACCTCTCATATGTAGTTTGCGCAGTTTCCAGGTTCATGCAGGAGCTGCATGAGCTACATTGGAAATTTGCAAAGCGTATCCTTCGATACATACAGGGCACCATCACCTTTGGGATTCATTATGAAACTAAATCTACATTAGATCTCATCGGGTTTACTGATTTTGAATGGGCTGGCGATAACATTGATCACAAGTACACATTTGGTTAGTCACTCAGTCTTGGTTCCAGGCCTATCTGTTGGTCGAGCAAGAAGCAAGCCCATTCAAAATCAGTAAACCCGATGAGATCTAATGTNGTTAGTCACTCAGTCTTGGTTCCAGGCCTATCTGTTGGTCGAGCAAGAAGCAAGCTGCCATTGCTCTATCTTCAATTGAGGCAGAGTACAAAGGGGTAGTTAACATAACCATTCAGGCTACGTGGCTACAACATTTTCTCACTAAGTTGGGCATTCAGTTTCATCAGTCGATCATCATCTGGTGTGACAACCAGAGCACTCTGAAGTTCTGCAGAAATCCAGTTCAGAGGAAGCAGATGAAGCACATCGAGATCCACATGCACTACATTCGAGACTTAGTACACGTGGGGATCATGTACTTACAATTCTATCCTTCAGCAGAACAAATGACATACATTTTCACCAAGACCTTCATTGAGCATAAATTCCATTCTCTGCGAGGTCGTCTAGGAGTGAAGGACACAGTTGCCTAGCAACTGTAGTTCTTCTTTTTACATACATTGTACCTTGAGGGGGGGATTTTCCCATGAGGTTTTCCCTCTTTCCTCACTTTATTTTTAGTGTATCTTTTGTACTTGGGTACCTAACATGGCCTCGTTGCTGGGACCCAATATTTATTTTCACCATAGTGATGTTCAAGGGGGGTGTTGGAGTTACTTCACACACACCTAGGATTTGTTTTTCCTAAGGTTTTTCCTTGTTTATTAGTCATAATTAGTCATTATCCAGTTTCCTATATTTTAGGAGAGAATATTCCACCTAGAGAATATTCTCTTTCAGTTGACACTTCAATTTGACTAGTTGAGTTGAGTTTAGATGTTGCATTGGGATCATCACCATGCAACATTGGGATCATCACTATGATAATTCGACCTTGCCTTGGTATCGTCACTAGAGTGGCACATTAGGCTTGATTCCTTGAGTTAACTTCTCACTACTTTTTGTTTAGTCAATTAACTGAAGACTAGTTGACTAGTTAACTCAACTAGGTGGTAGTTCACTCCCGTAATTGCCTGAGAGACTAGAATAGGTGGCAGTTCACTTCCGTAACTGCTCATGTGTGTCCATATCACTCTAGACCACCACTATGGCGACTTGGTTCACCTCAATTTGAACTCATTGAGATATACAGAGTATGTCATGTGTAAATTATTCATTATTCACAATGGTTAATGAGAATTCTTTCCATTCTTTTTCTCCTTCTTCTTCTTTTTCAATTCTCTCTGCAAATGTGTGTATTATTTTTTAGCTAGATCTATTATGTGTAGGTTCAACACATTTACACTGTCTTCCCTTGAAAATGATGCAGTGATCCTATTTCTAAGTGACCTAGACATGAATAAAGATTTTGAAACTTCATCTATGGAGACTCCAAGTAGTGAAAAAACACTTGTGGAGGAAGCTTTCTCTCCTGCCTTGACTTCTGAAAAGGAAACATTCTTTTATTTGATTCATGATCCCAAGACACATTATATGGAAAGGGTTTACAATCACAATCTACCAATAATAGTGGATTGCAACAAATCAATGTCTGTATCAAATATGAGTCTTTTTAAACCGAATGATGTTCTCCAGCCATGGTTGCCTTATGACTCAAGAAATTCTTACTAAAAAACTTCTCAACAAATCTGTCAGTTTTTCAATAAAAGTCAACAAGTTGAATCACCTGGAAACAAAAATGCAGTGGAAGGAGTGAAACATGATGATTTTTTTGTGCATATTTTAGAAGATCCATTTGTGATCCTGTTGGAGGAAGTGAACAGTCTAGGCTCTTTAAAATTTTTAAGAATTGAACTTATGGATAAAATTTTGAATGAATTGTCAGCAAAAGGGCTTTGGAACAAGCAAGTGCAAAGAAAACGAATGGTGGATAGAATGTTGTCATGGCTACATTGGGATTATGATTTCACTTAATTAACAGTCCTTTTTCAGTAGTTAGGGTAGGTAGGATTGTGCAAATAAGATTGTTGGTAAAGCATTGTTTTAAATTTTCAGTAGTATGTATAGTTCGATCCTAGCGATATTTTTTCAGCATCCAGTTGAGAGCAGTTTGCAAAGTCCGGTTTTAAGATTTGACATTCAGTCTCCAAGACATAACATGATGCAAACACACGTTTTGAAAGTAGCCCAACGAAGAAGGAAATGGGTATACAGTTCTTTTCTACCTCACAGGGAGGATAACATCCCCAGTTCGAGCCTATGTTATCACCATAACGATTATGCTTGAAATCCAAGTTTTAAATTTAGCAGAAGACTAAAGCAATGTGGAGACATTTCGTGATTTGGAAGACTAGGAAATATATGGCGAAATGTGGACAAATATAGAGGGAGCACAGAGGAGATGATATGATAGACCGTGGATATTGAAGAAGCCCATATCAATGGTCGATACCCATATCGGGCGGTGAAATAAAACATAATTTAATTATGCAAAGGCGGGTCGGGGAAAACTATCGTGATTTTATTCGTGGACGCATGGCGCCCTCAGAGGTACATCAGGGCAAAAAGCAGTCTTCCTGAAACCATTTTCCCAAAAGCCTTGATGTCATGTGGCCTAATATCTCAAATCAAAATTTCTTATTGGGTAAGGTGACGGCTAGTCAAATCACCTCACATCACTCGTTCGGGTACTTCCCGTTTGGAAATGTCAGGTGAACGTCGTCAGATAACTAACTCAAAGGCTCATCATTCAAAATAGATTGGTGAAGCATGACAAACCAACGTACCTGCAAGTAATCCTGTCAGTAATTCATGCTTAGAACTCGAGGCCCACTGATCTTCAAATATGGGTGACTCCCTTTTCATTAACTGATTTTTCTCATGATCACGACGAGGCTTAATGTCTAGGGGGAGGCCACACGCTACTCTTGGATTAGACGTATTACAAGCAAATGATTTCAGGAGTGTCAAAGGCGTTTTGGATTCACATTGCTTTTGAGCCCTCAATTCACCACCTTCGGCCACCTCGCTCTTTTACTATACCACGGTTTTGATTGTAGAACCGCTCAATAATTTTAACGCTTGAGCAAGTTACACACCCACAATGAAGAGTGGTCGTTGATCTGGTCATGATCTGCTATCTGGGATCTCCTATTGAATTTAGTGCCACCGATGAAGTTTATCTTCCTGCCAACCCTAGGATCCTTCTAACCATGATTTGATATAGTGCTAATTTTGGCACTGAACGAGAACACTTCTCGGAGGATGATTTGACGTGGAGGCCTGATGTCACCATGTTGACGTGTCATGGACAGAGAGGTGACACATGCCACTAAAAAATAGGTTGAAGACACATCCAAAAATGCTTGAAATGAGTGCCATGTGTTAGCGCTAGACGGATTCCACGTGTCATGACCTATAAGGGTGCCACATGTCTATGCTGACAGCTTCCACATACTTTGGAATTCAGAGCTTGAGAGGGGTCTGCATGTAGAGCTGGCATAAACATGGGCCTGGAGTGATGTGGTGACCTGAAACAAATGCCGACGCTCTGAAGTGAACAACGACCGTCGATCTGAGGAGGGAACGTGGAACTTGATTCCTAACTCCAGGAGAAAACACTCTAGATGAAACCAGGACTCGAGATGCTGAAACTACCGAAGCCTAGATTTCCAAAGAAAACTAAAACCATTAGATTTGGATGGACACTCGACAATGATCCACAGACTTCGAGGGAAAATATTCTGGATGAAAGTGAGAGGGGAGGAGATAAAACTCCCGAAGTCCATATTCCCAAAGTATATATTGACCATTTGATGGAGAAGGATGCATGGCTCTTGATATGCAACTCTGGGGCTTCTACCTAGCCACTAATACTCATGCAAATTTGACATACTAAATACGCACGAGTTGTTGATCTGATTGCTATCTACGATTTGGGAAAGCCCCACTTTTTCTACCACGTGCCGCTCTTGGATGGACCTTGCTTCTTGCTGCAAAGATCAATGGCTCACAATTACTTTGGGAGTTCAGGCTTAGACTCTTAGGGACCTTTCAATTCATAACTCCCACAATCCTTCAAAGTAAATCTTGCGAAGTGAGGGATTTGGTGACACATGGCCTCTTGGTTTGGACGACCGAGATTTACTTCGGGACCTTTAGTACTTTGGGGCTTCTGGTGATATTGCTGCCAAGATAAATGGTCCTTCTTGGTTTGAGATCAATGACTCATGATTGTTTCAAGAGTTTGGGCTTCAACTGTTCTGGACCTTGGCACACTCCTCAATTAGAAAATCTCACAGCGACTTTTTCCACAGCTCATATCTGGCACCGCGTGTCCCCTTGATCGATGGCCCATATTTTCTCTGGGTTTCAGGACTCCATACTTTTTTGGACGAATAAATATTACAATCCTCCAGAGTCTCCATTTCCGAAATGTTTCCCTACCGTCGATCTCTCCCCAATGAGATCCGACAACCCAGAATTAACTGTTTCTTGATCTTTAATCTCATGGCTTTTGATTGACGCTAAAACTCATGCAAATTTATAATTCCGAATACTCATGGGCCACTAAAATGAACTTCATAGGGGATCTCTGCCGTTGAAAACTGAACCTGCTTGTTTGCTTGTGTTTCAAGCTCGAAATGGACTACTCTGAAAGTTGCGCTTTGTGCTCATGGATGTTAACTGTACAAACAAAGGACTTGGATGACCCGATCTGAGCTCAATCAATAGCAATTAAGATGACCGAAAATTTGGACCAAAAATCACGATATGTGTTCATCCTTTAAAGAAAAAAGAGAAACCTTGAGCCGAGGATCATTCAAACAAGACGCTAAGGAAAACCATATCATTGATTGGAAAGGGGATTGACTTTATCAATCAGAAGGGGGAAAAACTTAGGAATGGTGTGCGAAAAAGAGAGAGGTGGAGCAGGGTTGCAGACTTGGGTTTTCTCAACAAACACATATGATATTTGACAACTTTATGTGATAACATTTGGCTCCACAGGGGATGGCATGCTCCCTGCAAGCTGCCAAGAACACGCAGTTCCAGTGCCTTAGATTTTGGGTTATAGAGTCACTTATTAATACTGAAAATAAAAGAAAGTGGTAATTACAATGGTGGAAATCCAATCATGACTTAGACAATATACTTTTTCAGAAAATTCCCATTGATAAGGCCACCCAAAAATTAAGAATCCTCCAAGTTCTACAATCTATAAGTGTTGTTTGGAAATACCTCAGAAATATTGAAGGGACCAATCCATAAGGCTTTGAATTTACCATGTTTGCCTTTTTCTTTCTTGGGGGCATCCCATTTGAGCACCAAATCTCCTAGCTAAAAATGTTCCTTGCTTGCCCCCTTATCAAAAGCTTGCTTTATTTTCTGCTAATGGTCCTGAGCTTTATCAAGCAACTGCTCCCTATTCCATTGTACTTCTACCAACTGTTGTATTCTCCTTACCATATGATCAGGTTCTCGTTGGTATTCCTAGAGGAATTTGGACATCGAAAGGCAAGATGAGTAAGAAAGATAGCCTCAACCCCATACATGAGCTGAAAAGGGGACATGTCAAGTGACCTTTTGGTTGTAACTTTGTCAGCCCATAATGCAAACTTCAGCTTTGAATCCCAGGCTTTCTTGTTGTCTTCTAACAACTTCTTGATGATATTTATGAGGATTTTGTTGGAGGACTCTGCTAAACCATTTCCTTGAGGGTAGTTGGGAGTAGAATGGACTATTGTAATCCCATATTGCTCACCGAACTTGATTAATAGTTCAGCTCCAAAAGAGGCAACATTGTCTGTAACAATCCTTCTTGGGAAGCCAAATCTGGACATGATATCTTTGAGGAATCTTATGATTACCTTGTGGGAGGCACTCCTTGTAGGGATGGCTTCTATCCATTTGGTAAAATAATCAGTGGCAGTCAAAATCCACCTTTTATGGCCACTTGAGGTTGGGTCGATCTCTCCAATGAATTCAAGACCCCACTACTGAAAAGGTCCAGAAACCATTACAGGTTTCAAAGGAAAATATTTTCACAACTTCTTTCCAACAAAGTTTTGACACTTGGCACAAGATCTAATATTTGCACAAACATCAGTAAAAAGGCTGGGACAAAAATACCCATCTCTGAGGATCTTATAAGTTGTGGTCCTCCAAAAATGATGCCCCCCACATGAGCTGTCATGAAAATCAGTCAAAGCTCTTTAGGCCTCTTGTGGATCCAGACATCTCAGTAGAACTCCCAGAGGATCCTTCCAGTAGAAAACTTGATCAATGAGACAATATTTGATTTCTTTGAGTTTCAAATCTCTCACCTTGTTTTTTTCCAAACCATCAGGAGGCATAAACTTCTGTAGAAAATATATTATGTCTTTATACCAGGTGCATTCTACTAAGTTGAGGTTGACATGAGAGTCTTTATCAACAATCTCAGTTTGCTGATTTTCTGAGTGTGTGTTCATGAAATTAACCCCCAACGCCTTGCAATTTGATTAAGATGGTAACCTGGCTAAACCTTGGCCTTTCACCAATTTGGTGGGTTTTATTTCCAGGTCAAACTCTAGAAGTTTGGAAATCCATTTGCTTCTCTTCCCATCTATATCAGGTTGGATAAATATCTCCTTTACTGAGGCCGAGGGGACATATGTAATAATCTTTGAATGCAGAACATAGATTCTAAAATCCTTTAGGGCTTTGACCAGAGCATATGCCTGCTTCTCCATGATATCGTATCTTATTTCTGCATTCCTCAATGCTCTGCTGAAAAAGGAAATAGGATGCTCTAACCCCTCTGTATTTTTCTATAGAAAAACAACAACCCAATGTATCAGATGAGGCAAAAGAAAATATCAGAAATTCCTTAGAATAGTCAAGGCTGATGAGAACATGTGCTTCAGTCAAATACCTCTTGATTTGTTCAAAAGAATTTCTGGACTCAACAGTCCATATTACTTTTTTTCCTTTTCTAATCATGGTTTTAATGTGTTTAACCAACTCAACAAAGTTAGAAATGAACCTCCTCAGAAAGCTGATTTTACCCAAGAAAGACTGAACCTCTTTTTTAGATCTAGGAAAAGATAAGGTCTGGATGGCCTCTACCCTACTTGGATCAATTCTCACCCCTTCAAATGACACAATATGCCCCAAAAAGTGTCCCTCTTTCATAGAAAATAAAGATTTCTTAGGATTGAGGGAGAGACCAAACCTTCTATACTTCAAGAAGAATTTATTTAGGTGATAACAATGCTCTTTATTGGACCTTGAGAATACTACAATGTCATCTAGATAGATGACTACAAATATGTCCTTTTACCCAATGAAGGCAATCTCCATGGCTCACTAGAAGGTTGCTCCTGCATTCATGAATCCAAAGGGAATTTTAGCATACATGAATGGTCCCCAAGGAGTAGTGAAAGTTGTGTTCTCTCTATCTTCAGGTAGGGTAGAGATATGATTGTAGCCATAGAAGCCATCAATCATAAACATCCTGGATGAACTAGTCACTTTCTGTAAAATGTGCTCCATCTTTGGCAAGGGGTAGTTGTCCTTTTTGGAGCTCCTGTTCAAATTCCTGAAGTCTACACATAATCTAATTTCCCCATTCTTCTTCCTCACAAGCACCAAATTATCCACCCATTCTGAAAATCTTAAGGGGATGATGATCTGTGCATCCAACAAATTTTTCACTTCTTTTTCCATAATAGGAAGCAACATGGGATTTATCTATCCGAGTTTCTTCCTGAAAGGTTTGGCATCTTATTTCAAAGGGATTTTGTGTTCAATGATTCTAGTGTAAAATGCTATCAAATCTTCATATTTTCAGGAAAACACATCAACAAACTCTTTCGTAAGCTTGACATATTCAGTCCTTTTCTCCTTTGACAACCTACTAGACAATTTGACATATTTTGGGTCTTCCTCTATTCCCAAATTTCATTCAGTCACATCAGCATTTTCAGTCAAACCTTCATCCTTTACAACAACATCATTTCTATCAAACAACCTCTCCAAATGGATACTCAGAAACTGAACAATATGATGGTCAAAATTTTTATTAAGAAAAACATCAGCATGAAGGCCTTCTTCAGAATCTTGATCTAGATCAATATGAAAATAAGAAAATTCATCCACAGTCTCAAGAAACCTTTTTATCTCAAGATCATCCTCAAAATCCTTCCAATGTTTGACATTGTCAGGAATAGAGGGCCTGTATTTTACCTCCACATGGTACTTGAGTTTAGGGGGAAAATGAACCCTGAACTTACTTGCTGAAACAACCAAGGAATCTGCCACAATGTTCTCCTCTCTTTGAACAAAAGAGATATTAAAAGATAAGAAGAAACTATCAACAATATCCTAGACTTTTTTTTGGTAGGCCCTTAACCTGGGGTGATTAGCCTGATAAAGATTTATGACCTGATGTACAGTTAACTCAACATCTCCGAATACTGCTAGCTCCTCAATATTCATGTCTTTGGAAACTCTTAAACCCAAAAAAAGTTCCTCATATTCTGCCACATTGTTTGTTGTTTCAAATTCAAACTTAAAAGAAAAAGCTATGGTCTCTTGGGTAGGGGAAAGTAAAACTACCCCAACCCCAACACTTTCCCTGGAAGAGGCTGCATCAAAAAACATTTTCCAAATAGATATATTGGAAGGGGGAGCTTCACAAGAGGTTATGGGATGTTTTGTGATTTCAATAGGTGCTTGAGGTCCATCAGTGAGTTGTAACATACTGGTTCCTAGATCAGTGTCTACTACAAAAATGTGGTGGTTTGTCAGATTTTCTTCATCACTGATAATGTAAGAAAGTTGAGCTTCCCTGTAAAGACTTCTATACTCTCCCCCAAACATAGGAATATTGGCATATGAAAGATCCATCTGCATCATGCCCCCCAATATTTTAATCCAAGATCTAGACAAGAGCATGCCGAACTTAGGGGGGACATCAACCACCGCAATATCCATGACCACACTTTTAATTGGCAACTGGAACAAGGAAACAACCAAGTCTTTGATAACCCCAAGGCACTTCACCTTCCTGGAATCAAATGAATACAGGTCATGGTAAGTTTTTGTAACATCCAACCCAATTTCCTCCATGATAATCTTAGGCATGAGATTGTGAGATGCATCTGAATCCATCAAGAAGTTGTGCAACACCTTATCGTGGACATTCAATGAGGTACAAAAAGGAGGGGAAGAATCATCTCTATCCTCAACCAAAGGTCCTAGTATGACAATAGGATTTCCATCTTGGAGGTTGACTGAATTAGTGGAATGAGATGAAGGTTCAGGCTGCAACACTTTTGAGAGTTATCTTTTGAAATCCTCAATTTTAACGAACTCCAAGAAAGGTGCATGGATTTTAATCTTTTGAATCTCATTCTCATAGCTAAAAGAGGAGGGAGGCTTTAGAATCTCCTTAACTTATGGGGTAGGGATATCAACCAATGGATGGGGTTTTGTTCCTATTTTTATTTGTTTCTAGCTGCCACACTCTTAGTAGGATTCTCTAGTCTAGTAGGATGATCAGGAATGTCAGGATTTCCTTCCTTCTTTTGGGTTGAGGTTGTATCTATTTGGATTTCCACTAGTCCTTTACCCTTTGTTAAACTCATTTAGTTGGATATCCAAAAGGTACTCTTCATATGCAGATTGGGTTAAATGAGGAGATGAGGAGGTGTCACCAAGACAATGGATTTCAAGATCAACATCTTCTTCTTCTCCTTCTTGATCAATAACCAGGTTATTTTGGAGAGGGGCTTGGAATTTTTTTATCGTCCTTATCATTATTTCTTTGATCTCTTTGGATGATCTGAGGGGCATTATTTGGTCTTCTGAAATTACCCCTATTATCATCATTTTGGGGGTTCCTATAGCTCTTCCTTCCTTCACATTTCAATTTCTCCATTTCTSTAGAAAGTGATTTTACCAGTTTTGTCAATTCATCCACTTGAGGGTGGAMAACTGAGGAAACARAGGTWRAAGCTTCAGACCTACCCTTTATTCTGTCTCTATCAACCTTACTCCTAAAWTTTTCAACTACCAATATATTGGATTCTACTTCAAGGGCTRCATCTTGCATATGAGYCAAGGAGGTAGCTCTTCTTTCTCTCAAYAGGAGGCAAAAATCAAGGTCAAAAGCACTAGCATAAGTAATCTTGGAAGAGGTTTATGTAGGCTTAATTTCAGTGGGAATCTTATTGTACATCTTACTAAATCTCTTTGAGAAGTTTGAAACAGATTCCCCTTCTTCTCTCTTAAGTTCCCCAAATTCTGTAATATAATAAAGGAAATATTTTTTATCCCCCCAATGTCTTAAGAATGAAGCATCCAGAGCCTCAATTCCACCAATAAATCCAGGAGTTAATCCCATGAACCATTTCCTATCCTCACCATCAAGGCTTTGTAAAAACACTCTCATCCAGACATCTTCATTTGCAATGTTTTGATTATTTGCATACCTATAAAAATATGAAAGGTGTTATTCTATGGTTATGTCTTTCTCCCTTGTGAAATTGGGAATGTAATTAAGGTAGTCTCCAGTCGGGAGAGAATTCAAAGGCTGAGGTAAAACAAGAGGGGCATATCTAGTAGCCACTATATCAGTCATCCTGTTTTTAGGAGGATTAGCACCTGCCATTGGGATGTGAACTATAGGAGAACCAGGGGGAGATGGAGTTGGGATGGGTACGACTGCAGCTGTGTTTCTAGGGGAAAGGGGAAAAAATTGAGTGTTGGGGGAGAATGATATAGGGTTAAAAGGAAAATAAGTTTTCCCCTCTTTGGATACATCAAATTTAATAGGAGGAGGAGTAGGAAATCCCAAAGTGGGAAAATATTCTAAGCTTCTGGGTCTAAACCACTTTACAATATCAGGGGAAACATGAGTTTCAAAAATTTATCCTTCCAATTGAAGACTAGAAGGGGGAAGTTCAGTAGGAAAGATTCCAAAATTTAAACTTCTGGAAACTCCAGTAGATGATATAAAATGAGAATTAGATACAACTACTGGAGTTTTAAAAGAAGAATCATGTAAATCACCAGAGTCACCTGGTGCAACAACTGAAAGTCCTTCTTAAGAGACCCTTTCCTTTATTGATAATATTCTCTGGGTCAGCTTCAGGTGTTACTAGAAGAAGATGTGGAGTAGACCTTGCGTGTCTGCCTTTAGGAGCCACAACTGAAACAATGGAGTCACCAGGTGCAAGTTGGAATCTTCAAGGTACTGATTTCTGATACACCTTCAGAATAAAAATTTATTTGTCATTCAATCCCAGGGAAATGGCTTCAATCGTTCCCCAGAAACAATGCAATTAATGTTAGCACTAAGAGTCACCCTCAGACTGCAAGAGGGTAAGCCTGGTACCCATCAAAATGTTTGGTGGATGTTGATTTTGTGAGTGGAGGTCAAATGCACAAAACTCAGTACAAGAATGATTTTAACACATAAACTGGACAAGCAATGCACAGGGAAGTGAGGGCCTGATTAAATTTAGTCAGTGATTTGAGTTTAAGTGTGAGAAGAAGGAAGACTTAGTGAGAGAGGTGAACAATACTGCTATGGGCATTTAGATTTCAAGCAGCTTGGCGAAGAAAAAATCAAGCTCAAAGCACTCTTGAACTCAAGTTTCAGATACTGAAATATGTCACAACAACATAATAATCAAACCTACATTATGATTTAACTGCAACAACTTGAATGGATCCCCCATGCCCGAGCCTTTCAGGGTAAGGGGGAATAAGATAACAAAGAAGCTGACTAAAACTGGTCACAATAATACTATAATCAAACCTACATTACAATAGAACTACAACCCTCGACTGGATCCTCCATGCCCTAGTGTTTTAGCACAATTTTTACAAAGAGATGAGAGAAGTTGACTTCTATTAATGTGAAAGTCTCAAGTTTGGTAAATAACCAGAGAACAACTCAGGCATCAAAATATTAAAAAATAGGGAGCTCTTCTCAACCAGTGGATGACCATAAAAAAATATTGAACTCCTCGATTTATACTCAAATTAATTCACGACTACCAGAAGCGTGATCGTGCCACTGCATTCAAAGCCTTTCATCTACGCCTTCTTCTATTAGACTGTGCATGTATCCTCCTATCAGACACAAACTCAACTCAGCATGGGTATGTAGAAAAAACCTTCCATAGGGGTACCTTGGAATGATAGTTCTGTCTCCACGACAAGATCCTTCCATGCCTTGTATTTATGGAGTGAGACAAGGTTTCAACCACCACTCCTTTTTCATTAACGGTTTTTTCTTAGGATCTCGATGAGGCTTAATGTCTAGGGGGTAGCCACTCATTTCTCTTGCATTGGACATCTTACAAGCACTTGATTGCAATACCATCAAAGGCAGTTTGGATTCACACCAATTTTGAGCCCGTAATTCACCACCTTCCACCACGTTGCTCTTTTACTATACCACGGTTTTGATTGCGGGCCGCTCAATAATTTTAACGCTTGAGCAAGTTGTGCCCCCGCAATGAAACGTGGTTGTTTATCTGGTTGTGATCT
>JASDQU010100042.1:17508-28458 GCA_032191745.1 Picea mariana | reverse complement strand
CAATTGACATATTTTTCTAATTTGCAATTGGTGAAATTATGGGTACTACCGAAATAATTCAATACTGTTACCTTTTTATTTTTGATGTATCCTTGTATATTGAGGGTTTGTGGAATACTGATGTTGGCCAATGCATGAAAATATATTATTCGAGTAGTCTCCTATAGATTTGGAGCTTGTGGAAACTCTAATTCCTAATCTTCTTCATATTCACAGTCTATGTAGAATAATTTCTTATCATCACATTTATGCCCCTTACTGTACTTGCTGTCAAAATTAAAAAAAATGTCCTTTGATCTTCTTTCATCCATTTGTTGAGGTGTCAACCTTGTCGATTGAGGTACGCTTGTATTATGAACCCCAAAACAATCTCTGATTCCTGTGTATGCTCCAATGGTAGACTTATGTGTAGCCTTATTTTTGGCTTGACTATGACGAGGAAATTGCATACATTCCATAATATTTGTAGAATGTATTAAGAAAATTTCATGTTTAATGTATTGTTTTAATCCACCCATGTATGATTCCAACAAATGTTCATCACTTATGTCATCCACCCTTATGGCCAATACCTAAAATTTTGAATTATAATCTTCAATATCACCTAAGTGCTTGATTATTGTCAATTGACTAAAGTAGTCCCATTCCCACACTTTCCCATATTGTGCTTCTAAATATCTTATAAATAAACCCCAAGTATAATTATAAAGAGGGGGATTCCTTTTAACTACCCATTGATACCATTTATATGGTTTTATCTCAAATTTCAAGGTTTCTATGTAAATCCTTTTCTTATCATCCATGATATTATGCATTTCAAAATATTGCACTATTTGGTTCACCTAGGTAAAGACCTATGTTCCATCAAACTTATTTAATTAAATCTTGGGAAAGATGAATTTAGGACCCCCATCGTAATTAACTCCACTATTAGAGTTAAATCCACTAGAAATTTTCTTATTATCGTCAGGTTGTTCAACCAGAATACTACCTTTATTTTACTGAGTTCCGTGCATTTTGATATCTTCTTTAGAGAGTCTCTCATATAGAGTATACAATTACTTCATGGATTTTTGTATATTTTCATCCATCTTATTTGTCATGTCATCCATCTTATTTTCCACGTGTGAACTATTTTCATTCATCTTATTCTCCATCTTATTTTCCATTTCATCCATATTTATTTTCATAGTTCCATCCTTCTTATGTTCCATTTGTTCCATACTTTTGGTGATCCTCTTTTCCATATGGTTATAAATCTCTTCGATTTCATCTTGAGTCATGGTTGAGTTGTCTAGAGGTTAAGTTGGTGAATTAAATTTTGGAGAATCCTTTGGAGCCATGTGAGAAAATAATAATTCTCCTCTTTTTTCTCTTTATGAAAAATTTTGAATCACCAAAAAATGATATTCCAATAAACAGTTATGCCAATTGTAAGTTATGTACCTTTCAAGCCCTTAATTTGAAGTCTGTCTTCCTGACCGACATTCCTTTTGATGTATTTATGAAATTTAGGCCCTTCTGAGTTTGAATCAAGAGTCGACTAGAAATTTCAATTGGATAATTGATTGGTTAGTCATATTGAACAAAGGTGGTTCCAATTCATTCTACTAGTGTATAGGTCGAGGTTAAAATATAACAATTTGAACACACTCATGGTATGTATTGGCATGTGGTTGTAAGACCCTAGGTTTAGTTTATTCTACTAAAAAACCATGTAGACACTATCCCTTTCGACATCACCTGCGTGCAAGTGAAGTCTCACCCGAGGCATCTATTGGGGCTACAGGAACCAAGTTTCAACAGAGACGAGGGGATGGGAGGCTATCATCATATTCACTCCTACTTATTTACCATGTGCACAACATTCTATGTCTCTTTTCCCTTGATTAATTAGTGAACTTTATTTATGCAACACCATTGTGACGCATATTGCAACATAAAATATTCACTGTAACATTCATCATTACCACACATCCATCATCTAATAAATAGATCTAGATCTAGTTATCTATAAATATAATATTTATGAACAATCGCATAAAAATACATTTAGACACAAAATTTAACATGGTTCACCCAATCCTTCCACTACGTCCACAATGAATGGATTCTTTATTATTCTTCATGCAATCATCTTAGGCTTATGCACTATTCTTACAATAGATACATCATGATATCCTTCCCCATCCTACCTAGCTGGTCTGCAGTGCAAGCCACTCTCTACGAACCCTCCCTAAAATTTCAAACATAGACTCTCTCTCATTCTCAGTCTATTCTCTCAATCTCAGCCTATCATCAACTCAATTTTCAACCTCCTATTTGCTCGGCTGCAACAACAACAATAACTTATTCTCTTACTCTCAGTGAACCCCATTCTTCCCAACCCATTACATATTTATACATGGAATTTAGGGCTCAAAACCCTACTCGATTATCCCCAAAACCATATAATAACTCATGATGGTTCATTAAAACTCATGGAAACTCATTGTTTGGTTGTAATTTTTCTACTTTTGCGCTTACATGTTGTTTTAACATTCTTGATTGTTGTTCTTCCTACTTTTGTGCATCTATATTCTTTTGCATTCCTAAATTTTTTCTTTTGCACTTTTGCATGTGCCCTCAAAGCTTATTTCTTTGAACTTCCTATCCAACAAGCCCCCAACACTAACCTGTGGCTCGTCCTAAGCCACTTAAGCCTGTTTCATTACGCCCCTCCATTCTTCCATGAACTTTTGGAGGGTTCCCTATGTTATCATGACTTCTTTCTTGACCATTGATTCTTGTTCCAAAATATCCTCTACAACCTACGCAATCGAGGTCATGGGTTTCTCCTCTCTATTTTATGTTTCTTGCTTTATCGTGCTTTGTACAATTGCCAATTCCCCTATTACCCTTAGTGCTTCATCCTATAGCGATACTAATCGATGTTGAAGAATCTTTGGTTCTTCCCTTATATGTTCTATTTTAGTGTATGACCCCCTGTTTGATCTAGGAGGATCTAAGGAATTCTCATAGAGGTCTAGAAGGATACAAAATGCTCACATAGGTCCCAGGGGATCCATAAAAGCTCAAAATTCAACCGTCTCAAAAGTTTATGAAAAAGACATTATTGTGTAGAGCTCATTTCCAGATTTGAAATGATGCAAATGGTGCATCAAACAAAGCTCATATGCAAACGTTATGGGTGGTCAAAGTTTGGTCAAAATAGTGAAAATGGGGGTGCCACATGGCACCACCATAGGGTAACACATGTAATGTTGACATGGCACTGGTGATGTGGTAGACTCATGACATGGAAAAGTACAAATCTAGGTGGTCCAATCACATGATGACAAGTAGCAGACAATTGTTTCAATTATATATGGACATGTGGCAAGGAGAGCGAATGAGAGGTTTCCACATGGAAGCATCCCACTGGCCTATAATGGTTAGTGTTATATAAAATATATGGAGTTAATGGGGTTCAAGCCCATGGCCTCTATATCCACCAAAGGTCTTAACAAAACCCACCTTACCAATGTGCCACCACATATTGCTTGATAATTATGTGGAAAACATTATATGGAAGTTTATGAAAAGTTTTGTTTTGGTGGCTAAAGTGTTGAGGGCATAATCCCTCGACCTTTATCCCCTATTCCATTTCATACCACATGAACACACCTATCCGCTAGACACGAGGATCAACACATATTTCATACGAGAGTCTATATATATCCAAATATTATATGGTTGTAAAACCATATAACAACTAATGGCCCTAGTGGACCAATTTACTTCTTTTACCACTAAGGATCTCCAACTATCCTTTATCTTCTATCTGGTTGTACATAATTATCAATTATGTAGTCCAAGGTTTTTCCTTGTAACCTTCTATGTTAACAATACCTTAGGGCCAAAACCCAAAACCATTCAAAATCAAATTGGTAGAGTTCTAGTGTTACGCCTCTCATGATTAAAACCTTTTTCTTGTGACCAAAGCCTATGACCAGAGGCTTTCACGAAAAGGTCTTTAAAAAAATGTAAAGTGGGTTTTGAATACCACTAATCAAAACACGATGAGATCCCATGCTAACACTTGGAAAGGTGAACCCGCTGGTTTTACGATTTCACAAAGGTAAGTCTCATTTAACCCCTCACAAGTTTAATTGTGAAGCCTTCACAACCATTCATATCTAAATTGTTTGGATCTAATGATCGACGCTCAGTCTTCTTGATCCAACGATCAGAATCATTGATCATTTCACTTGATCATTGATTCATAATTTTCATTGATACAATTATATAGAGACTCTATAAACCCTTCCAGAACTCATCCTACGCATCAAACCTGCAACAAATCAAGGAATCCTCTGCCATCTTGGGGTTTAGTTTCATATAAATTTGCAGAGTATGATTTAGAGGAGAATTCAACCCATAAACATGATGAACTTCATTTCAAACAACACATAGAAAACTTAATATCATAGAATTCATATTACAATGATGTTGTAATATCTCAAAGCTCTCTCTAATACTACTTTACTCCTCTTCTCTGCACACTCACCTTCACAGTCACACTGTCACATGGCCTATCTAAAAATACAATAAAAAAATCCAACCTTCCATTCAGAAGAATATCACAATAAAAATAGCTCAATGAACCCTCAAATGGATCTAACAACTGGATCCCAATCAAATCTCAACAAATCCTCAATTTCCTAATTTAATGAAACAAACTAACACCTAGTATATCTGACCAAATCTTCTTGATGCCTTCTAGAGGCATGCTAACAAATTATTAAAATTTAAGTAAAATTAAGAGTAACAACCCTCTTTAGTAAATGAATTTGACCCCTAGGTCAATTGGATGAATTTTTCTCAGATGCTCCTGCATCATAATATTGGGGAAGAAAATAATGGTTCATTGTTGGCATAGGGGCAGACCCAGGGTTCAATGCTACAACAGCGCACCAACAAAACCCTAACTACTGGACCTTTCGGAAACACCTGTGAAGTAGATGAAGTATCACCCGAGGTAGAGGCAGGGGTGGTTGCAGAACTCAGATGTCTGCAACCTTAGCTAGGACACAGATCTGTGATTCTATCACTTAATAGAGAACTCAATAGTTAACATTCATCCATATCCAGTCTTAGTTACATCACAGTTAAAATATAATTACAGAGTATAACAGTACTCATTTAGATCTAAGATATTTAAGCACTAATCACATGTACATCAGTCAGATCTAACATCCATCCATACTATTAAGCACTAAGCATCAACAAATCTATCTATTATTCATCTATATTAAAGAACTAAGCAAGTAAACACATAAACACATCAATACATCACACAAAGCATAGCAACACATCATGTACGTGGTTCACCCCCACCCTAGGGCTACGTCCACCAACTCTTCTCTTATTTATTATCTTTGGTCAAGCTTCTTACAGGCACATAGCATCCAAGTTCTACTCCGCAGAAGACAGGATATCTGTGCGCACTCCGCCAGATCCTCCTTCTTCTAGCTAGGGTATAGCACAAAGCCTTCACACACTCTCTTATAGTTACTTGCACTAGCCTTGCAAGCCTCACACAGTATGCACAAAGAACTTACAAATCTTGATCACATAGATCTAGCTCTAGCACTTGGCACATTTACTAGGTCTCTTCTCCCCCCTTTTCTTACATCGCTTAGCTACTTATTTATAAATTACAAAATAGGCCTAAACATGGGTAAACCCATGGGCCGACATCCCATACCCATTACATAATCCTGAATCCCAAAAAGGGACCTAAAAGGGGCTGATATCCTGTGATCTCCGCTTCATCTTGTGCTCCGCCTTCGACAGCCTGTTGAAGTCCCAAAATTAGGTCAAACATGACCAAGAATCCTCAAAAACTGGTCAAGGGACAACAAGCCCCCAACACTCACCTGTGACTCATACCAAGTCAGTCTGATCTGACTATTTATGCTTCAAAAGCCTTGATCTTGGCTCGAGCTTCTTCGACTTGTTGTTGTGCCATGACCTCTTATTCAACAAACTCTTGTATGACTTCTTCGTTGATAGGTCCCTCTAGGTGCTATTCAACTGCAGTGACGACTTGCTCCAATTCCACTACTCAGCCTTCGATCTTTGTGAAAAGTTGGTAAGCCTTATCCTGTATAGGTTGGAGCCTCTAATTTACTTCCATAATTCTACTCTGAATAGTGTGGACCTGCTGTTGGGCAATGCGCTACTCTTGGGATCGTTTCATTCTTTCCACAACTGAGAGGGGCCTCAACTGCGCCTATATTGTCTCTGCTTGCTGCTTCACTTCCTATAGCTATGAGTCCAGTGCCTTCAATTCCAGATTCTCAGTGAGTTCCTCATATGTCTAGGCACTGTGATCACTCAGTTTCTTGTATTCTAGGGTAGGGACTTTTATTCTTTCAATTGCGCTTCGAGCAGTTGCTTCCCTTTGATCCCTTACATCCTACAGGGTGTTGGGTACAGTGCAGAGCTCTAAATATGCTATTCGTTGTTGTAGCTGTAGGATATCTTCTACGAGCTTCTCTACTTGGTGCGTGACTAGATATTTTGCCTATGGTTCTAATCCTATCACAGAGTGGAGTTCTCTTTTGACTACTTCTTTCACTTTGAGTTGCTCTGTGAGCAACTGCTATTTTTCTTGTTGCATCTGTACTTTCTCTTCTTCAAACTTTGCCTGGAGAGAAACCTTATCCTGTTTTGCAACTTTACATTGTTCTACGATTACGTCTTGCAATTGCTTCAAGGCCTGGGTGGCTTGTTCTGTTTCTTCTTGTGCATGATGAAGGCGAGCTTTGACCGCATCAACTAGTCGGCGGAGTTGGGCTGGCTCATCTCCCAACTCTGGTTCTTGTGATGGCAGGGGCCCAGTGGAAATTGCACGAATGGAATGAAGGGCTTGTTGTACCCCTCAGAATTTGACCTTAATTCTGTCGTACATTTCCTCCTGCTTAGCTTCTTGTTTCTCCACGATTTCTAGCGAAGCATCGTTTAGGGATGCTATTATGAATTCGAAATCATCGGTAGTGAGCACAGTCTTCATCTTGGTCACAGTGGATTTTGATTTCTTTCGGGAAGAAGGTTTCGGGGGAGAAACCTTCCTTTTCTTCAGGGGAGCAACCTCATCTTTGGGTGGTGTTACTTCACCTTACTTCTATGCAGCAACTTTGCCATTGATCTCTTCTACTTTGTCATCACCCCCTTGGTCAGGTGATACGGAAGCAGTCTTTCCTGAGGCGCTTCTTAAGTCTTAGGCCTCTTCAGTCTTCTTCATTCTACTGGGTCCGGGTATATCATGTTCTTTGTGCATGGTCTCTGGGCTGTCAGGGTCAGAAATATCTACAGGGTTTTTCGGAATAAGGAGGTCTGCCGACCAGTCCTTAGTGATCTCCTCAAGGTCCTCTTCCGTGAGTTTGTAGTATGACTGAAGCTTGTCCTTATGTTCATCGGCTCGCGCTTTAAAGTATATGAAGTGTCAATCTACGAAGAAATTCATCAAGGGTCGGAACCTTTGTAGGGTGTTTGGAGTCATGCAAGGTTCAACTTCGATCCTTCTCTTCAACTGAAGGTAATATGTGTGAAAAACAACGTTCGACTGCCAGTGTTTGTTCATATCACTCGAGTACCAGAGTGTGGTGAACTTCGCAGCAAGTGGCTCGAATGGTTCAATATGAGGGAAGGTCGCGCCCTTCAACATCTCTTAGGAAACAAAGGCAATGAGGATCAAGAGCTAACTAAAGTGAAACTTGTAGCCCTGATACTGTGCTTCGCGACAGTCTAGTTCTAGCTGATTAACTAGATACTTCACCCAACTCATCTGTAGACCTTCCACACACTTCCCTGCGAGGTCAGCGACAAAGCCTGTGACCTACGTAGGTCCGTTCTTCCTTACTAACTTTCTAACTATTAGCTGGGAGGCTAGGTGCACTGTGCCATTCTGGATGAAGGCTACCTTGGAGCCTCACGTCCCCTTTTCAACATCGTCTGATGTATCCTTTATCTTCTGTGCTAGTGCACAATCTGTGGATTTTCCTGGATAGAACTCCTATCGGTCATGTCCTTGCATACTTAATACTGTGATCCTATGGATCAATGTCAGATCGACTGTGATACGAAGATCTATCCATAAGTAGCCGCCATGGTAACATGAAAGAAATAGCTTGACACAAGTGTTGACTTCCTGGTGCTTTCCAAAGTGTGGAATTTTCATTACATTTAACATGGTGGACTACGCGAGGTTCATCGTTGATGGTTGGGGTATTATATTTGAGTTCTTCTCCTTCTTCCTAGTTAGGTATTTATATGGGGCGAGCATACTATAGTTCTTGCGATCTTCGAGGTTGAAGTCACTGAACTTCAATGCTGCGATCTTGTCCTGCCGCACTCGAACTGCACGTATCCGCTTCAGGAGGTATGTAGTAACCATGGTGTACTCAAAATATATTGGAACTCTATCTCGACTCACCATGTCGATCAGAGGTGGGATGCAATCGGTAAATATGGTCGGGATCAAATTCGCATTTTTTTGGTCATCTTTGTGTTTGGTTCTCTTTTCCACTGATGATCGGGATGGTCTGTCTCCGCGAGCAGTTGATGGAGAGGGTTGCACTCCTCTTGTCGAGGATGCTTGTACACCTACCAAAATCACTCTTTCAGACATGACTCTCTCATTCATTAGGTCGATGAGTAATTCCTTCACAGAATCTTCTAGTGCGCTAAGTTCTTCAAACATAGATGGTCGTGGTTGGATATTTGAGGTTGGAAGAGTAACTTCTCAATGCAATGGGATATATGGAAATAGTGCGATGATCAATGTGCAAAATCAACTATTATACAAGATTAGATAGTCATGATTGGAAAAAGTGTTCTCGTTGTGTGGCGCGACGGGATAAATAGATAACTTGGCAACGAATCTCTTGCAATGGGTGAAAATCCTTCATTAACTCAGTTATGTTCGTTATGGCACGATCCTAATGGTTTGGTGGAAAACTTTTTGACCATAAATTCCTTTATACCTGTTCGGTCCGTTAGTCTAATAGTTATATTATTCCCAATGACTATATTGTTTCGCCATGGCGAAGTGCCATGTGACGCAGTTTTGATATCCCAGTGAAGTTCCAATTTCAAAAATTTTCCTTCTGCGAATTTCCCTCTGGAACCTTTTGTAATTTTTCAATCTTAGCTCTCTTCTTACTTATTTTTCTATCCTTCTTTCTGGTGATCTTTATCTTAGAATTCCTTTTTCCATTCTGATTCTTATCTTCTTTTGGCAGAGTAACTTCACACTGTTGAGATTCTTTCCTAGAAATCAGGGGTAATACTTCATATGTATCTGGAATAGGTACTTCAGTCTTCTGTGGGTCTTCTAGTGTTCTTCCCACTTTGGCATCCAAGTCTCTGGTTTTAAATATCTTCGCTTGGTTCTCCTATTCTTCAATAAAGTGTGCAATTTTCCTAGTCATGAAATCTTTCAACTCTTGCTTCTTTTGTTCTAAGACTTCTTCTTCTTTCCTTCTAGCCTAATCTCCTGTAATCCAAGGTTTTCCTAGTAACATAGCAAATGGAGCGTTGTTCTCAATAAATTTAACAACTTCAAATTCTTCCTTTGTCGAAGTTCCATGAGCACTCATAGATATCTGGGTAAGTCTTCCACATAGGGTTATCATCTTTCCTTTGAATAATCCTATTCCTCCTAATGAGGGAATAATAACAGACTCCCCTAAAAGTTCCCAAGTTCTTTCTTTCATGATATTCACCTATGTTTCCTCATCCAGAACATAGTCAATGTCGAAGTCTCCTATTCTTATTTCAATGCACTCTTTTTATTTGAAGATCTTTGATAAGCTGATATGTCAGTGAACATTCAGGGTTTCTTTCATCTGTAGAAACACTTTTTCTGATTATTTCTGGGGTTCTGCCATAATATCATGGGGTTCTGCCATAATCTCAGTTGCTTGACCTTTCTCATGGTCTTCTTGTCTCATATTCATCCTTTCAACCTTAGCAATCATTCTAGGGAAATCCAATACTTCATGGTCCATAGCTTTGCAACAAAGGCAACTAGGTATTCTACCAGGGCATTCCTTAGCCAGATGTCCCGGTCTTCTGCAACTATAACAAAGGGTTAATCCTCTCTTTCTCTTAAATTATCCCCAACCTTTCCTGTACTGCACACTAGGATCATGGTAGCTAACCTGCAAAAAATTCTTTCTAGGATCCTGCATCCATTTTTTAGTCCAAACATTCTCTCTATGCATAGGTATAACATATCTTTCACTATTCTTATCAGATATACTCATATCAAAGTTTCTTTCTTCTATCAGTGCCCTAGTTTTCAAGCTAGGACAATTCTTATCAAACATACCTAGATCCATACTTTAGAAACAAAAATTTCCACTAATCTTATCTTCAATAGAACACAAAGCTTCCAGATATAAAACTTCTCACTATTCTTACCTCTATCAGAGCACAAAGCGTTCAGATATTACCTCTTTTCTTCAGATCATAATACTTTTCTTAGCACAGAGCTTCATAGATCGAGTAGAATACTGCGCACTAGAGAGACAGATCTACGCACAAAGATTTCACAATTTCAGGCTAGATCTTCACACAAAGCTTCTTTTTCCTTAGTTCCCAGCAATCATAGTTTTAGGTCTCGGCAATAGAACCATGTGTTGGCATAGGGGAAAACCCAGGGTTCAATGCTACAACAACGCACCAACAAAACCCTAACTATTGACCCTTTCGGCAACACTTGTGAAGAAGATGAAGTCTCACTTGAGATAGAGGCAGGGGTGGTTGCAAGAATCAGATGTCTGCAACCTTAGCTGGGACATAGATCTATGATTCTAACACTTAATAGAGCACTCAGTAGTTAACATTCATCAATATCCAATCTTAGTTACAGTGCAGATAAACCCTAATTACAAAGTA
>JASDQU010100041.1:325934-339745 GCA_032191745.1 Picea mariana | reverse complement strand
GGGGGGGGGGGGGGTTGAAGAATAGTGTATTGGTGTACAGTCTCTTTGGCTATTTGTGTATAGTCTCTTTGGCTCATTTCTTGAGGATCTTGATATTTATGAGTTTAATAAAATTTTGGGACATTGTGCATCTAGGAATGATAAACGTTTTCTCCTTCTCGTAATATAGCTTTCATCGAAGTGAAATATTTGCATTGTTTAGAGTCAGTCAAAACATAATTTAGTCCACATCATTTTCCTCTTGAGTAACAACAACCTTAAAATGAAGCGCTTATAGAAATTGATTAGACATTTTTATATTTTTTGGTAGCAAACCTACATTAGATTAGTTGTAGGGATTTGGAATAGGTGTGAAAGATAACTTTCCAAAGCTGTAAACAAAAATAGAATCTTGAGTTAGGGAGAGGTGAAATCCATTTACTACATTTTATTCTGGGAAGCCCTTCTCACCCAAGGTCGCATTGAGACTAGCAGAGTGACTAACTCTGCTTTGTTGGTCTCGCTGTAGTGGTTACGCGTATTATTGGGGGTCACTTGAGAAAAAAACCATGTGCGGGTCTTCTCAAGTCGATTTCGGGGTCAGTTACCCTACCCTTGTGTGTGTATAGGACTATCGACTATTTCCACAGGCATCATTGTGGTAGTTGGTAACCTTAGTGAAATTTCTCTTTAGGGTAATGCACGAGGTGACGGGGAAGGGGAAGACTTCATCGTACCTAGAATCGATGTTGGACAAACTCACCTAGGATCCTTGGAGGGTAAATCCATATTTATTGTGTGGAATCTTGCACCAAGGTATAAGTCCATTAAGCATGTCATCAACGTAACTTTTCCACCCACTCTATCTCATCCCCTTCTTACATTGTTCCCGTGACGTTGGATTTCATCACCAACTAGTGCGTTCATTGTGAGAAGGTTTTGTTTGCTTGCTTGCTTACTATATTTTTAGCATGTGTTGTTTGTTTTCCCTTATAGGCCTTAAGTTGGATATTTATTTATGGCGTCAGTTCTTGGAACGACCAATGAAGCAACCCCTGGTCTAGGGGAACCTTTTGTTTTTCCTTCTTACGAAAACGTTGGTCCTCCTTACATCGCTACATTGAGCCTTCTAGGTCTCACAATTGGGTTACTGATATGGTTTTCTTCCACTCTAGTAATCCCAAATGTAGCAGGTGCTTCGATTGTAAGAAGTTCCCCCCAAGAACATCAACCTCATGTTGTTCCTTCACCTTCTTCACCTTCTTCACTTGCAAGGTCTTCTTCTGTTTCATCTTGTTCACTGAGTGAAATATCTGAAGCTAGTAACCCGATGGATAAGAAGAAGAATAAAATAAAGATTCAGAAGAAGAAAAATAAGGAAGGTTCCAAACTTATAACCACTGCCAGACATGTTGGAAAACAACCAGTTACTAATAATCATGATGGGAATGTTGATGATGCCAAGATCACCCAAACAACCCATAAGCCCAAGTACCCTTGCAGGCTTTGTAAGGGTAGCCATCTTTTTAAGGATTTCTCTAGTCTATCCAAGGTTATATAATCATGGTATACACACCCTCATCATCCCATCTCATCAGCCTTTGAACAACATGTTGTTGACCTCCCGTCGACTAGTCAGGATACCGTTGGGAAGAAGAAAAGAAGAGTCAGGTTTCCGTGTAGGTTATGCAGAGGGAGTCATCAAACTTACCTTTTTCCCTCGTATGGATGAAGCCTCAAAACTACTAGAAGACATGACTATTTTCTAGACTCAAATTTTGGATGCTTACCACAGGCCTTCTCTTAACCCACATGTATTTGATGGAATGATCAATCTGGTCCCTTGATCGGTCAATCTGGTTGATTGGGTAGTGAATATGGTCATGTCCTTAGTCAAACCAATTGAAAAAGTGTTCGATTCGATCCCATCCTCTGTCAATCCCACTCTCCCGTTAGAGAGTGAAATCCAAGTGGTCGATCTATTTCCATCCGTCGACCCCATTCTCCCCTTGGAGAATGAAACCCAAGTGGTCTATTTGATCCCATCATTGGTCGATCCTACTCTCCCACTAGAGAGTAAACCTGATATTTCCCACATTTTTCTCATTGATACAAAATCTACTGTATTGGGGGGCATTCCTCCTTCTCCCATGGAACCCCCTCCAAGTAATGAGGCCATCCTTTTTTATTGGGGTGTACTAAATGGCCCTCGTCTTCCCACTCACATTCCTTTCAAGATTACAATACATGTTTTTGGCTAGGATGTTCCTCAGACATTGATATATGAAGGTGCATCCATTAGTATTTTGTCCTCTATTACTTGGCAAGCTTTGGGTTGTCCTCATCTTGCGTCGGTTACCCAGAATCTGTTAGCTTTTAATAGAAGAACTAGTCACCCTTTAGGAGTCCTTCCTCATTTTCCCGTAACTTTGGGAGGGAAAAATGTCTTTATTGATGTTATGGTAGTCCAGGACCCCTTGGATTTCAATTTACTCCTCTCTGTGGAAATATAATTAAAAAATGAAACACAATTCTGGGGATTGAACCTGGAGCCTTGAGCATAGTTCTTTTCCTATATCAAGCTCATTAAAAAATTAAACAATCACCTCTCCTGTCAAGTCAAGTCTTTCGCTAGATCTCGTAGATATCGAGTCGAGTATTTAGCTAGATCTCCTAGATTTCAAGTGGAGTCTTTCATTAGGTCTCATATTTGAACCTTCCTTTCATCCACCCTTATCCTTTTTCTCCACCTACTACATAAATTGGTAACAACCTCAAAGTTGACGAATGAAATGCATCTTGGGGGGGGCATGTCTCTAGCCTTTGATTATCATTCTGGAGTTAAGATGGTAGATTTTCAAGTTGGGGGTAGAGTACCAGCCATTCGTGGGTATCCCTACCTTTGGAAATTACATTGGGAAGTTACAACCATAAGTTTAATTTTGTTTCAATCTTGTGTAAAAATGAAACCAATACTGAGCTTAGTATTTTTTCTTTCTCATGCTCGTAAATACATGAGAATGTAATCAAGTAAACTTTTATCACTTTTTCAGACTCGTAAAGGTTATACGAAAAAGGAACCCCCTGGAGTCTCCTTTAAGATCTTTTCAAACTCTCTAAACATGAAAATATTGTCGAGTGATCTTGCTTCCTTTCACAGTCGTTAAAAGGTTTGAAAGGGTGTCTTTCGAGTGGTAGTTTATCTCTTTTTCGGCCTCGCGAGACTAAAATTATGAAAAAGGAAAACCCTGGAGTCACCTTTAAGTTATTTTCAGACTCTCTAAACATGAAAAACCACCAAGTTTTCCTTTTCTGGACTCACTAAACTACACATTGAAGGGCCCATTTGGGAACGAACCCTTACTTCTTCCAATTTGTTAAACAAAGGAAGAGGAACTTACCAAAGCTGATTTATATCAAGCATGTGTTACCCTCCTCAAGCTCGTTAAGTTAAAAAGAGGTACTCATCTATCTGGGTGGGGGAAAAATTGAAGGAAGTGGATCAAGTTTTTGAGAGTCCTTTATGGCATCTTTTGTCGCCCTAGAACATGGCACATGTTTGAATCTCATATTACAGTTGGGTAATCCGCTTGTCTCTGAGTCATACCAATTCCATGTGTCACCATACTTTTTCATCCAGTCGAAGAGTGCTCTTATTTCCATCACATTACATTCTTGGTACTCATCGAGTCGATGATTTCAAGTCAGTTGTCATGCCTCATCATGTTCAAGGGAAGTTTCACTTCAAACCATCCATCTGCAGTACTGTCAGTTTGCATTTCCTGTGTCAGTCCACACTCATTCGATTCACTATATTACATCACTTTCCTATTATAGTTTTGTGTCGTTGATGGGGGATACGTCAAGTCCCTCCTTCGACGATTCTTTTCCTGTCAACTTCAACACATCATTAAGGAATTAGACTTAGAAACCAATTAGTACCTTGGGACTTGCATGCCTCAATGGCAAGCCTTATCGCCTCCGACAGTAGGTTTACATCATTGACCTATGATCAGATGATTCCACTAATGTTCGAATTCAACTCATTTATTCACATTCATTGGATTGTACTAGGGTACCTTGGGATTCATTGACATCATTTGTGATTTCCCTCATACTTGTTAACAATTTACCTCAATGACCAGTAATCAAGGGGTTTCTACCATGTTCGACATCAAAACATCTATTCACATGGCTATATTCGTACAACATCAGGATTGGGACAAAGACCCTGGGTTGAGCGTTCACTATGTTATCTTCTTTTCCCAGGATGTGAAGGGTATCATTTGAGCATGCTGATGTATAGACTGTCACATAGATCCACATTGTATTGGTCAGTGGCTATGTTTTATCATCTCGTAGCTCCAATATGTATTTTTCATGGCTACGATTAGTTCATGTCATGGAGGTATGGATCCACATTATATCTTTGGTGGCCATATTGTTGGCACAGGGGCAGACCTAGGGTTCAACGCTACAACATCACACCAACAAAACCCTAACTATCATCCCTTTCGGCAACACCTCCGAAGCAGATGAAGTCTCACCCGAGGTAGAGGAAGGAGTGGTTGCAGGACTCAGGTGTCTGCAACCTTAGTTGGGACACAGATCTATGATTGTAATACTTAACATAGCACTTAGCCTCGATAGTTCATCAATATTTAACCACTATCTACTCCGTAGATAAAAAACAGAGCATCACATCATTCAGTTAGATCTAGAACCTAGCATAGAGAGATAGATTAGATCTAGAAGATTCAAGCACTAAGCACATTCACAGAGGTTAGATCTAACATCCATAATCATCATTAGCACAAAGCATAAACATATCTATCTATCTATATCAAAGCACTTAGCAAGAAAATACATAAACACATCAACACATCGCACAAAGCATAGAAACACAACATGTATGTGGTTCACCCCCACCCTCAGGCTACGTTGACCAACTCTTCTTATTTATTATCTTTGTCAATCTTCTTATAGTCACACAACATCAAAATCCTACTCCACAGAAGACAGGAGATTTGCGCGCACTCCACCAGATCCTCCTTCTTCAAGCTAGGGTACAACACCAAGCCTTCTTACAACTACTTGCACATAGCTCTGCAAGTCCCACACAGTATGCCAAAAACAAGTACTTAGCACTTAGCACTCTTACAATCCCTTGATCACACATATCAGATCTCTAGCACTTAGCACTACTTATCGCTTCTACTACCTTTATTACATCACTTAGTCTTCTATATATACATTATAAAAGTGGGCCTAAGCATGGGTAAACCCATGGTCCGACATTCCCATACTTGTTACATAATTGAAAAACCCACAAAGCCCTAAAAAGGGGCCAAGATCTTGTGATCTCTTCTTTGTCTTGCGCTCTGCCTTCGAAAGCCTGTCGAAGTCCCAAAAATAGGTCAAACATGAGCAAGAATCCACAAAAATTGGTCAAGGGACAACATGCCCCCAACACTCACTTGTGACTCGTCCCGAGTCACTTTGGTCTAGGAAGTTCTACCTCAAAAACCTCGATCTTGGCTCGAGCTACTTGGACTTTTTGTTATGCCATGACCTCTTGTTCAATGAACTCTTGGATGATTGTGTCTTTGACAGGTCCCTCTAGACATTGTTCAGCTGTAGTGACAACCTACTCCAGTTCTGCTCCTCTGCCTTCGACCTCTATGAACAATTGGTAAGCCTTATCTTGTGCTAGTTGGAGCTTATGAGTTACTTCCATAACTCTGCTCTGGATAGTGTGGATCTGCTATTGGGTAGTGCATTGCTGTTGAGATCGCTTCATTCTTTCCACAGCTAACAGGGGCTTCAAATGTGCTTATATTGTCTCTGCTTGTTGCTTTGATTTCTGGAGCTGTGACTCTAGTGCCTACAATTTTGGCTTCTCGGTGAGTTTCTCATACATCTAGGCATTGCGATCACTTAGCTTCTTACATTCCATGGAAAGGGCATTTAGTCTCTCAACTACACTCCGGGCAGTTGCTTCTCTTTGGTCCATTACATCCTGCGGAGTCTTGGGCACTGTGCGTAGCTCTAATTTTGTTATGTGTTGCTGTAGCTGCTGGATAGCTTCTACGAGCTACTCTACTTGATGCATGACTCAGTCCTATGCCTTATTTCTACAACTATCACAGAGCGAAGTGCTCTGCTGACCTCTTCTTTCACTTCGAGTTGCTTCGCGAGCAACTGTTCTTTTCCTTGCTGCATCTGTGTTTTTTCTTCATTGAACTTAACTTGGAGAGAAATATTTTCCTATTTTGTAGCGCTGTGTTGTTCTACGAGTATGCCTTGAACTTGCTTCAAGGCCTGGGTGTCTTTTTTTGTTTCTTCTTGTGCTTGTCGAAGGCGAGCTTCAACTGTATTAGCTAGTCGGTGGAGTTGGGCTAGCTCATCTCCCAACTCTGGTTCTCCCAATGGCAGGGGTGCAGTGGAGACTGCACGACTATACTGAAGGGCCTACTATACCCCTCAGAGTTTGATTTTAATTCTATCATATATTTCTTCCTTATTGGCTTCTTGTTTCTCTACTATTTCCAATGCAACATCATTCAAGGCCGCTATGATGAAGTCAAAATCATCAGAGGTGGGGGCATTCTGCATCTTGGTCATGGTGGTGAACCATAAATGCCTTTCTACCCATTCGAGGGGGTCGGCCTAACGGTTACACTATTCCCAACGGCTTATTGCTTCACCATGGCGAAGTGCCATGTGACACTATTCTGATATCTCGACGAAGCTCCACTTTTGCAAATTTTCCTTCTGTGAAGTTCCCTCTGGAACCTTCTGTAACTTGTCGATCGTAGTTCTTTTCTTACTTAGTTTTCTAGCCTTCTTTCTAGTGAACTTCATCTCCGTATTCCTTTTTCCATTCTGATTCTTATCTTATTTTGGTATAGTTACTTCGTGTTGTTGATATTTTGTCCTAAGATTCAAGGGTGATTCTTCTTTTGTATCTGGAGTAGGTACTTCAATCTTCTGTGGGTCTTCTAGTGTTCTTTCATTTTTGACATTTGGGTCTCTGGTTTTAAATAACTTCGATCTGTTCTCATGTTCTTCAATCATGTGTGCAATCCTTCTAGTCATGAAATCCTTTAACTCTTGCTTCTTATACTCTAAAACTTCTTCTTCTTCCTTCCTTCTGGCCTGATCTCTTTCAATCCAAGGTTTTCCTAGTAACATGGTAAATGGGGCGTTGTTCTCAATAAATTTAACAATCTCAAAATATTCTCCCGTTGAAGTTCCATTGGCATTCATAGAGATCTGGGTGAGATTTCCACATAGGCTTATCAACTTTCCTCTAAATATCCCTATTCCTCCCAATGAAGGAGTCATAGCAGGCTTCCCTAAAAGTTCCCAAGTTCTTTCTATCATGATATTCACCTGTGTTTCCTCATCTAGAACACAGTCAATGTTGAAGTCTACTATTCTTTCTTCTATGCATGTTTTTTCTTTGAAGATCTCTAATAAGCTCACATGTCGGTGGTCATTCATGGTTTCTTTCATTTGTAGCAATACCTTCTCTGATTCTTTCTGGGGTTCTGCCATAATTGTAGTTTCTGGATCTGTCTTAAGGTTTTCTTGTCTCATGTTCATTCCTTCAAGCTTAGCAATAATTCTAGGGCAATCTAATACTACATGGTCCATAGCTTTGTAACAATGACAACTAGGTCTTCTCCCAGGGCATTCCTTAGCAAGATGTCCTAGTTTTCTGCAACTGTAATAGAGGGTTAATCCTTTCTTTCCTTTAAATGATCCCCAACATTTCCTGTACTGTGCGCTAGGATCATAGTAGATAACCTGCAAACATTTCTTTCTAGGATCCTGCATCCACTTGTTAGTCCAAACATTCTTTATATCCATAGGTATAACATATATTTCACTATTCTTATCAGATCTACTCATATCAAACCTTCTTTCATCTATTAGTTCCCTAGTTTTCAAGATAGGACATAATCTATCAAACATACCTAGATCCATACTATCAAAAACAAAAAATTCCACTTGTCTTACTTCTACAAAGCACAAAGCTTTCAGATCTAAAACATTTCACTATTCTTACCTTTATCAGAGCATAGAGCTTCCATATCTTACCTCTTTTCTTCAAATCTGACCTCTTTTCTTGGCACAGATCTTCATAGGTTAGTAGAATGTTGTGCACTAGGGCAACAGATCTACGCACAGAGCTTTCATAGTTTTAGGTCAGATCTTTACACAAAGCTTCTTCTTCCTCATTTCCCAGCAATCACAGTTTCAGGTCCCGAAAATAGAACCATTTGTTGGCCCAGGGGCGGACCCAGGGTTCAACGCTACAATAGTGCACCAAAAAACCCTAACTACTGCCCCTTTCGGCAACACCTACGAATTAGATGAAGTCTCACCTGAGGTAGAGGTAGGGGTGGTTGCAGGACTCAGGTGTCTGCAACCTTAGCTGAGACACAGATCTATGATTGTAATACTTAACATAGCACTTAACACCAACAACTCATCAATATTTAACCACTATCTACTCCGCAGATAAAACAGAGCATCGCATCATTCAGTCAGATCTGATGTATCTAATCACTTAGCATAGAGAGATAGATTTTATATAGTAGATTCAAGCACTAAGCACAGTCACATAGGTCATATCTAACATCCATATTCATCATTAGTACAAAGCATAAACAGATCTATCTATATATATCAAAGCACTTATCAAGTAAAGACATAAACACATAAACACATCACACAAAGCATAGTAACATAGCATGTATGTGGTTCACCCCCACCCCAGGGCTACGTCCACCAACTCTTCTTCTTCATTATCTTTTTCAAGCTTCTTACAGTTACATAGCATCAAAATCCTACTCCGTAGAAGATAGGAGATATGTGCGCACTCCGCCAGATCCTCCTTCTTCGAGCTAGGGTACAGAACCAAGCCTTAATATTACAATTACTTGCATGTAGCTCTGCAAGTCCCACACGATATGCACAAAACAAGTACTTAGCACTTAACACTCTTACAATCCCTTGATCACACAGATCAGATCTCTAACACTTATCACTACTTATCGCTTCTACTACCCTTATTACATCGCTTAGTATTCTATATATACATTAAAAAAGTGGGCCTAAGCATGGGTAAACCCATGGGTTGACATTCCCATACCCAATACATAATCCCAAAACCCAAAAAGCCCTAAAAAGGGGCCGAAATCCTACGATCTCTGCCTCGTCTTGCACTTCGCCTTCGACAATCTGTTGAAGTCCCAAAAATAGGTCAAACATGACCAAGAATCCACAAAACTTGGTCAAGGGCCAAGACATATTCTTAGTCAATATTTTTCATGGATCCATAGTGTATTGGTCAACGACCGTGCTTTGAGTAATCTTGTATTCCAAGCATAGGTATGCCTGCCTCAGAAATGGAACATTTTTTAATACTATTTGATGGTTGTTTGCAGCTTCTTCCATGTTCTTCAACTCCATGCCCTTGCATTAAATAATTTTAAAGTGTTTCAACCATCAGTTTCTTTTCTGACCTCACACTTTAGGGGGCATTCTGTTACACATGAAATTTTCACACCTAGGTACCTCGCCCTAAGTGTCATAAGTTTCATATAAGTGTCTCATACACCTTGACACCATGGAATAATCTATGTTACAATMCGTAGTCAATGTGGAGGAGGGATATATTACATGAAGGCCAAAATACCAAGTTCACATGAATTATTATTAATATTCATGAAAAATAAATTAATTAAGTGTGAGAACCCACCTCACATTTGGTTTCCTATTTTTTAGGGAAGGTGGAGGATCTCATGGATGGTTGAAATAGATGCTTTCTTAGAATCTCATGCAAATGAATTAACTAATTTATTCTTGAGCACATTTATATCCTACATATTAGACCCGGTAACAAACATGTCATCTACATACAATAGCAAGATAATATAGCTTCCATTTTCTAGCCTTTTAAAATAAAAACAGTGATCAAAATGACATCTACTATAACCTTGTTCTRTCATAAACCTCTCAAACTTGAAATACCACTGCCTTGGAGTTTTCTTTAGGCCATACAATCTCTTTTTCAACCTGCATAACAAATTTTCCTTCCCTTTGACCTCATACCCTTGTGGTTGCTCCATATAAATCTCTTCATCCAAATCCCCATTTAGAAAAKTTGGTTTTACATATAATTGTTCAAGATGCAAATCTTMTACTACCACAAGACTTAAAATAGTCCTATTTGAAGTCATTTTAATAACATGAGAAAATATTTCATCAAAATCTATACCTTTCTTTTGTGCAAACCCCTTTACAACAAGTCTATCGTTGTACCACTTTTTTCCTCCATATTCTTCTTTCAACCTATAAACCCATTTATTCTACAATGCTCTTTTTCGTACATGCAACTGAACCAAGTCCCAAGTTTGGTTATTTACCAAGGAATCCATTTCCTCTTTCATGCCTTTCTCCCACTTCTTTTTAGTGTCTACCTGCATTGCCTCTTCATAACATTTTGGTTCATGAGAATCAATCAACAATAAATAATACAATGAAGGAGAGTATCGTTCAAGGGGTCTACTTAACCTGGTAGATCTTCTAACAACACTTGCAAGAGTTTGTGGTTCTTGTTGCTCTTGCTATTGTACATTTTTATTTTCTAGTACCTTTGGAATTTTTTTTTAAGTGATCTCATCAAGCACTGTGTATTCTTATTTTTCTTTTTCCTGTTTCTTTCCCTGCAACTGATATTTGTACATGACCACCTCATTGAATATGACATCTCTACTCCTAATGATGTTGTGATTCTCATAATCCCATAAGTAATACCCAAAATCATTAACATCGTATCCAATAAAGGTACACTTCTTGGATTTTGCCTCAAGCTTTATTCTATTTTCTTTATCAATATGGACAAATGCTTCACAATTGAAAATCTTAAAAAATGAATAGTTTACCTTTTTACCCATCCATGCCTCCTCTAGAATGCCACAATACAAAGAACTTGAAGGTCCTCTTTTTATCAAGTAAACATCAATATCTACAACATCTACCCAAAATTGTAAGGGAAACCATGCATGCAATCTCATACTCCTTGCACGCTCCATGATTGTCCTGTTCATCCTTTCTGACACACCATTTTCTTGTGGTGTTCCTGGAACTGTTTTCTCTCTAAGAATCCCATGGTATGAACAATAATCATCAAACTTCTTGTTGTAATATTCACCTCCATTATCTGATCTGAGACACTTCAACCTTTTTCCTGTCTCATTCTCAACCAAAGGTTTCCATTTCTTAAAAGTGTCAAAAACATAATATTTTTGTCAAATGCAATAAACCCAAGTTTTTCTAGTTGCATCATCAATAGAATTAACATAATAATGAGAGAAACCAAGAGATGATACATGAGCTGGTCCCCATACATCTGTATGCACAAGATCTAACCTTTCACTCTTCTTTTCTTTTCCAACTCTGAGAAATCTGACTCTCTTTTGTTTTCCATAAACACAGTGCTCATAGAAATCCAAATCAATTTGTTTAAGATCTGGAAACAATTTCCTTTTGTGAAGTATATTCATACCCTTCTCACTCATGTGTCCAAGCCTATGATGCCAAAGAGTTGTATCCACTCCTGTAGAATCTAAAGAGATAGAAGAATCAATACTACCAGTACATAAATACAATGTACCTACCTTCTCTCCTTTTGCAATCACCAATGATCCTTTGGTGACCTTCCACACCTTATCTGTAAATATGGATATACAAACTTTGCTTGCCAACTTCCCTGTTGAAAGTAGGATTTTCCTTGGATTTGGAACATGTCTTACCTCTTTCAACAACCATTGGTTTCCATTCTTTTTCTTTATTTGTACCTTTCTCATTCCAACAATTTTGCATGGTGCATCATCACCCAAAAAAACCTATCCAAAATCTCCTTGAACATAATCTAGAAAATGTTTCCAATGGGGTGTGGCATGAAATGAAGCCCCTAAATATACTACCCAAGACTCAGAAATATTATCTAGAGAAAGAATCAAATCATCTTGTAACACATCACCTCTTACATTTGCTTCCTGATTTTTCTCTTGTTGTCCATATCTTTGCTTCTTTGGAGCTCTGTAGTCTTTTTTCAGATGTCCTTTCTTTCCACAATTCTAGCACTCTATTTTTCCTAGTCTGGATTTGGATTTTCCCTTCCTATAATTCCCGTGGTTCCTTGAGCCCTTTCCTCTATCCTTTTGTCTTCTCCTTCTCTCCATGCTTAACACATTACCTGATGTCGCACCTGTGCTTTTTCAATGAATTTCCTTGCTAAGGATAACACCAACAACATCATCAAATTTTAGAGTGTTTGAACCAGAGATAGAGTTACTTACATCCATGACCAATATGTTCCATCTTTATGGAAATGAGAAAAATATTAGAAGAGACATGACCTCATCATCAAATTCCACTTTTATAGAACTTAGTTGATCAGTAATCGTATTAAATTCATTTAAATTATCTGCAACAAACCCACCTTCCCACATATTCATATTAAATAATTGCTTCATTAGAAATACTTTATTGGACGCCGAGGGTTTTTCATACATTTTAGCCAATGCATCCATCAATTCCTTCGTTGTATTTTATTTTTAAATATTGAAAGCCATCGACGCTTCTAGGCTCAGTCGTATCGTTCCCATTGCCTTTCTTTCGAGAACATCCCATTCTTCATCCTTCATGGTCGTCGACTTCTTTTCTATTGCACCAAATGGTAGGAATAGATCCTTCTGATATAAATAATCTTCCATTTGCATCTTCCATAACTAGTATTTTTGGGCATTAAATTTATCGACCCTTAACTTTCCATCTTCCGCCATTGCTCCCACTCGAACCAGAAACCCTCTTTTTCTGCAAGTTACTTTTCACTCTAATACCAGTTGTTGGAAAAACAGGATCCCGGAGCAATAAAATAAGACAAATTTGGAAATCAAACACAAAAGATGCACAATACAATAGATACACAGATATACATGGTTCACTTAGTGTGGGCTATTTCCACCAAAGAAATTAACAGGTCCTTCCTTTTTATTATCCAACAAAATGAAGGGATACAACCTACAAAATTGTTACACATTATTTTTTTCACCCCAGTGATCAACTGACGACATGTGCATAACCCACTTCCATGTTCCCTGAAAACATTAAAAGATACTTGCTCCATGAGAAAAGTGGTTTTCTTTTTTTCCCTTAAAAACTATGACAAGGGAGATCGTCGTACCCTGCTCTATGCATGGGGTGTGATGATGCCTGATTGTCACACTTTGCACCAAAGATGGAATACGACGTCGTTGTAGGATTCATGTGCATAGGGTGTGACAATTCTTAAACAAAGGAAAAGTCAAAATTCACAAATGTTCTAGAAGGGAATCTTCTAGAAGATGAGGTGGCCTTCGATCGGTTTGGATCTTACTCAATTCTATGATTTAGTGGGATCATCCTAATCTCCTCATCCATCCCTCTTTCACCCTATTAAAATAGGGATCTCTTATGGAAAAGGCTAAGGTTTTCAAAGGCTTTCATATGCATGAAGAGGTCTACTATAGATTATACTTGAGATAGCTTTCCTTTAGCTCTCTAAGTCAAATTGTGGATCTTCTTCATCAAAGGCATTGGAGAAAATGTGTGTGTGTTGGAGCAAAGAGCCATTGAAAGGGACCTTGCAACATCAAGGCATGGTTTGTATTCTCCACTTTCCATTTAATATAATGCAACAATAAATTTATTCCCTATAAAGGCGTCTTGACTTTTATTGTATAACTCCTTGATCGTATACATAGAATTCACTG
>JASDQU010100041.1:306386-325889 GCA_032191745.1 Picea mariana | reverse complement strand
TATATATAATCCCTCTTTGTTGGTTTGTTCTTTTTAAACAGGTTCAACATCCCATAAATCCAAAGATGGAGCGACAAGGACGACACTAGCGAGTATCAAGCGTCATTTAAAAGGTATGTCACTTGTACCTCTCTAAACTAGTTTATATGACAATAAATTCTAAGGTGAAGTTTGTATTATGTCTTGTTTTGTTCTAGCTTCCCATGGAAGTTAGGGAGATTAGTTTGTGTCCGCACTTACCAATTTGTCCGATAAAAAAATTGGCGACCATACTGGGGAAATGACCTTTGTTTTATTTTTTTTCTTCTTATTTTCTTTTAGCCTACATCCTTTTAGTCAATTTCCTTATCTGAGTCTGTGGGTGATCCATCTTGACTCCTTGGGTTTGAAGGTTCATTGAGAAATTTTGTCATTGTTCCAAATTTTTTTTATATTCAGAGATTATCGCACTGTGTCCTATTTTTAGCCTGTGAAGACCCTTTATCATCACACTCTTCTTGTGTAGACCAGGGAGATGATGTCGCATTGTTCCTTACTAACAACCTGGGACGATCCTGCATTGTCACACTGTATCCTTCTGCAACCTGTGACGATTCCTGTAGGAATTGTTGAGTGACAACCAATTTTCTTTTCTTTGCCCAGATTTGTCTTTACTTCTTGGGATGAACTTTTATCTTTGGTGAATGATTGATTTACATCTTTTAAGCCGAGATTTGATTGATTTTCAAGGATTGAAAGTCATCTTCATAAGCTTTGTAAATTTCATTTTTTACTTCTTTTCACAAGGGTATAATCTCAAGACTTTGTTCCTAGGTGCTTGTTTGATAAGTTGTTCTTGATTTCTCTTGAGTTTTGGATTGATTTTAAGTTTTGGATTTATTTTTTTGAGAAACAATTTTTTTTTTCATTCGACAAAATTTTTTCTTATCTTTTCATTTTTTCTTGCATTGTGCGTTTGATTTGGGAAATAGTGTTGAGAGTGCTTTAGTCTTCTTAGACCATTCTTTATTTTTTTAATATGTCTTTGTTCTAGTTTGAAAAGGAAAGAACTGAAGTTTATTTTTCTTTTTAGTAGTCTTTGTAAGAAAAAGTTTTGCATTCAATTTTTTGTTGAAAAGAGAAAAATTGGAAAATTTAGTAGTTTTTTATTGTTTGGAATCCATATCATTCATAAATTGAGAAATTGTTCTTTGTAGATTTGGTATTCTGAAAAGAGAAACCTTCTCCCTATTGTAATTAGCATTCATCGAATGAAACAATTACATATCATCTCTTCTTGAATTTTATTGGGTCAAGGTCAAATACATCATCAGCTTCATTTTTGTTTCCCTTTTGAGTAAGAAACAACCTTTAAAATACAACTTAATTTTAAAATATATTAGAAACTTTTATTTTCTAGAAATTTTATACACCAACTTTAGATAGGATAGCGCTTTGGAATAGATTGTAAGGAACACTCTCCAAAGAATCAAAACACACAATAGTATCTTCCGATAGGGAGAGCTCAAATCCACTTTCTACATTTTGTCCTGGGAATCCCTTCTAACACAAGGGTCAATCATGAGGTCACATTAGGGCAGGCAGAGTTACTCACCCTGCTTTGTTGGTCTTAGTGTAGAGATTGAGCATATTATTGGGGGCCACTTGAGAAGAAAATAATTTGGGGACCTTTGCAAGTTTATTTCGGGCTTAGATACTGTTCCCTTGTGGGTGGATCAGACTGTCGATTGCTTCCCTAGGCATCATTGTCGTAATTCGTAACCTTAGTGGCCTATCTCTTTAGAGTATTTACACGAGGTGACTGTGGAGGGGAAAGTCTTCATGGTACTTGGAATTGACATTGGCCAAACTCACTTGGGCTCCTTGGAGGGTATACCCATTATTATGTGTGAGAGCTTGCACCAGGGTGTAATTCCATTAAGTAGGTCATCAACATAATGTTTCCACCCACTTTATCCCAACCCCTTCTTGTCTTGGTTTTGTGACGTTGTATTTCATCACCAACTACTGACTTTGACATAAGAAGGTTTGTTTGCATGTTTGATATCTAGATTTTATTAGTGAGTGTTGTTTGTTTCTCTAGTTGGCCATAGATTTATTTCATTCTTTATTTAGTGCAGCCAACATCGGCCCTTGCCGTTCAAGTACGATATAAGGGTTACCTCTAGAAGATCTAGAACAATGCACTCCTTTTCTTCCTAACTCACCAGAGGGCTCTCCTAAAGGAGAATTCAATAATGACGTAGCCCCTGATATTGGAATTTCTACTCCATTGGAGGAATCAATACTTCCTGTAAATCCGTTATTAAGTGTTGTACGAGATCCACTTTTTCTTCGGATTAATTCATCGAGAGACGTTGTTGAATATTATACTAGAATACCTACTAGACCTCACATAGAGTCTGGTGTAGACAATCCACTCTTTCAGAGTGAGTTGTTTAGAAATCTGGTTCATACTGCTGAAATTTTTAATCCTAGCTCTTTTCCCCTGTCTATTCTCTTTGGAAAACCTCTTCGGGATAATATATTTTTGAAAAACTAGGAATAAGTCATCTATGCCAGAAGACCTCTAATCAACCTATGGCATCACATATGCCTATGACTTCCACTGCTTATAAAATACCTTTAGATCATTTTACTGGCACGACCAGAAGTGTTGCTGCAGTTTCCGACCAATTGTTGGTTGGTTCTCACACAATTCTTCCTCTCCAACTTGCTAGATCTACCATGGTCCCACAAGTTACGCTTGTTTCTGCCAAAAGTGTCGTCATCACTTAAGATCCTATTGGAACACCACTTCCTCTTATATCAAATCCATCACTTCCTCCTACATATAACTCTTTGAATACTTCTATTTCTAATCCTACCCAGAATGCATCCAGAGGGCCTAATATTTTTGTTCCTCCTGGGTATAATGTTGCTAGTATTTTTTTTCCTACACCTACCCAGGTTCTCTCTGGGGCCCCTAGGATTTCTCCTCCACCTTCACCTGGAGGATCTAATCACCCTGGCTCAAGTAGCTCCAATCAAGTTGGAGGCACAAGTCATTCTGTCACTTATGGTTTTAAAATTCCTGTTGGAGGTCAACCTCAAGTTGGGGGGAAGCCTCAAGTTGGGGGGCAACCTCAAATTGGGGGGAAACCTCAAGTTGGAGGTCATAACCCAGTGTACGGGTAGTATACCCCTAGATTACAGTCTCAACCTTGGAATTTTCATTTCCAAGGCAATCAACAATAGCCTGGGGGGAAAACTCCTCAAGTTAATTCTTTTGTACCCCCTAATCCTGAGAAAACATATCCAGGTTCTATGAATCCTACCTGGGGTCAAAGCTTTCAGTCTAATTAAAAAACTCATGTTGGCTATTCAACTCAAAATCCTCCACCACCGAATTTGGCAGGACTCTCTAACTATCTATAGACTCCTTATGGTCCTACTGGTATACCTACGAGACTACCTCCTCAAAACTACCAGTTTCCTCAAGTGAACAGATAGTTGTCATTTCTTGCTACTTTGGATTTATCAAATTTATCTAGGATTTTGAATGATCCTATTTTGCATTCTTCTTATTGGCCAGTCATACCTTCCAAGTTTCCATCAGACATTCCTAAGTTTCACGGCCGATTAGGATAAGACCCAAATAATCATGTTATGACATTCCATCTTTGGTGTTCATCCAACTCCTTGATGGATGAATCCATAATATTATATCTTTTCCAATGAACTCTTATGGGTTCAATAGCCAAATGGTATATTAAATTTCCATGAGGATTCTTCAACAACTTCAACACCTTAGCTATGGATTTCTTAAGGCATTACCAATTACCAATACGATATGAGACAGGAACTGAAATTTTGATTTCATTTAAACAATCCTATTTTACTCACATTTCCAATCATATTCACGAGTGGAGGAGGAGAAGACGCTTAATCAAAGTTCCCCTTCCTGATCAACTATTGGCTAAGTCGTTTACCAATTCACTCATTGGTCCTATAGACCGAGATGTATCCATGGGTGGTGTTGTCACTGAAGAGCAGGCGATTAGTCATGCTCAATACTTGGATCTTGTTTATTCACAAATGGGTACACTATATTATTTGATCCCTGATGCTCCTCACCCGTCTACAAATCCAGCCCCAACACTTCCAGTAGATTCTCATGTTGTTGATGGCATGATTGGAAATTTTCATGTTGAGACTCAGTCTAAACAACCCATTCATTCCAATCCCAAGTCTACTACTCCTAATGTACAAAATACTCCTCCTCTGACTCCTTCTCTCGGTAAAACTTCTGAGGTTAATTCGGTTCAATCTACACCTACTGGTAAAAATAAAAATAAAAAGAAAAGGAAGGGTAAGAATACCGAGGAAACAAATAATAATCAACAATGTGATAAACCCAAGACTCAGCCTGTTGGTGACAAAGACAAGCACAAACCTCGTTATCCTTTCCTTATTTGCGGTGAGGATCATTATACGAAAGATTTTCCATGATGTGTTGAGATTACTAAGTTCCTGCAAGGGACCGGAACACCTCCTACACCTGTCATTTTGTCACAACCATTTCCTTCTCAGTAGCAGGCACAATTGGTCATTCATGACCAACCTTCTCCCTCTACCACATCTTATCTACTTATGTGTACTGGTGACTCCAAGAAGAATGAAGTTGTAGTCGCTACTCAAACCAAATATTATTCTCCTTCAAAAGAGAAAGTTGATGATTCACCACCTCTGTTGGTTCAACCTTCTCCATCAACTTAACCTCCTAACGATCCTCTTCATCTCGAACGACCGAGACTAGATACAGTTATTCGTCCTCCTTCTAAGAGTGTTTTTTGTAAATGTTCATTTAATTCTCACACATGTGCTACTCAAAAGTATAGTATTGTAGAAGACCTTGCGTAGGCACCTTCTGCGATGTTGGCTCTCGAAGTCCTTCAAAGTTGTCCAACGCAACAAGAGGCATTGTTAAATGGAATTGATCCTACTGATACGAACTTGATAATCTTTGACTTGGAAGATCATATTTCAAGGCTTTCTCCTCAATTAGCATTTCATATACAAGTTTTTGTGGAAAATAAGAATATTTTTCGAACCATTATTGATGAAGGAGCTTCGACTTGTGTCATGTCCATCACTTGTTGGAAAGCCATTGGTTCTCCTACCCTTACCGAGTCACACAATACTCTAAAATATTTTAATGGTACAAGGTTTAAACCTTATGGTGTTCTTCCTTCATTGTCTATTACGTTAGAAGGTAAATAAGTTACTGTTCAAGTTCAGGTATTTGATGCACCTCTCGATTATAACCTTCTACTTGGCTGTAGTTGGATTGATTCCATGCGTGCAGTTGTTTCTACTCTTTTCCGTGTGATACGTTTTTCGCACCAAGGAAAATTTGTTATTGTCGATCAAATTACCTTCTTTAATTCCGATTTGCGTACTAGTAACATACCTTTCATTGCGAAAACATTTCCCAATTATGAGAATGTCATTGTGGGTCTTCTAAAGGATTTATCGTTAATGGGTACATTCCTCATTCCATCACCCAATCTTCCTCCTCCTTTTGTCACTTTGATTAACATGATATCAACCACTGTTGGTGAAACCCATGAGTATTATGACCCTTGGATAGTACCTAGCTCTAACAATTGTCTTCGTTACAATGACTGAATGCCTTTGAGTCAGGTAGAATTGGCTTATCAAGCTATTCAATCAGCAACTCCTTCTCCTCATTCTCTCTTCGACATGTCTCCAGATCTGTTTCACGTGGTATTTCACACCGATGAGATGATCATGAAAATCATGTCTATGGAAGATACCCCATGGGATGATGGGAATCGTCGTTCTATTCTCTTCATGGAACTCGAGACCATAGAGAGTTATCAACAGATATCGAATTCATCTATTGTTGTTACTATTTCCTCTGTTCTTGAACCAACACATGGTGTTTTGTATGAAGGGAACTTGGGTAACATTTCACCCACCATCCCTCTAGACATTTTACTCGGATTCGTGAAAAATGTTCACATCGGTGCCTCATGTTTTGCTGATGAGGTCCAAATTTACAAGGCTCTTTTCCAAGAATTTTGTGAAGTTTTTTCCTGGAGTTATGAAGAGATGCCTGGAATTGATATAGATATTGTTGTACATGAGATTAAGACTTACTTGGACGCTAAACTCATTCGACAGAGACTTCACCCAGTACATCCATGCAAAAATGTTTCTATTAAACTTGAAGTTGAAAAACTTCTTAAAGTCGGTTTTGTCAATCCTATGGCTTTGACTGATTGGGTGTCCAATCTTGTTCCAGTTACGAAGAAACAAGGCATGATCCGTGTTTGTGCATATTATAGGGATATCAACAAAGTTTGTCCCAAAGACAATTATCCAACCCATTTAGTTGACCAGATCATTGACAATTGTTTTGGGAGTGAAATCTTCTCCTTGATGGATGGTTTCTCTGTCTATAATCAAATCAATATTTTACCTACGGATCAACATACGACTGCTTTTATTTTCCCTTGGGGAACCTTTGCATACGAGAAACTAACTTTTGGTCTCAAGAATGTTGGTGAGACTTTTCAACGTGCTATGTCTTACGCTTTTCATGACATTAAGCACATTGTACAACCTTACCTAGATGATTTACCGGTGCATTCCATGCATTGTAAAGATCACCCAACACATTTGCGGGCCATTTTTCTACATTGTTGCTATTATCGCATACAATTGAATCTGCATAAAAGTGTTTTTTGTGTGGATTCCAAACGACTTCTTATTTTTATCCTGTCTACACATGGGATTAGGGTGGACCCTCTGAAGGTTGAAGTTGTCCTCAATTTTCCTCCTCCTTCTACACTATGCCAACTCCAAAGTTTGCAATGGAAGGAAATTTTTTTACGTCGATTCATCCCAAATTATGTTGAATTAATGAAAGGTTTTACTCAAATACTTAAAAAGGGTCACGATTTTGTATGGGACGATACTACCAACAAATTGTTTGAAGCTTTGAAACTTGCTATAACCCGTAAACCACTATTATTTCCACCCGATTATAGTTGATATTATTTCCTGTACTTAGCTGCTTCAGACTCTACCATCACTATGGTTCTAGTCCAAGAGGATTATTTGCATGATGAAAATGTTATCTACTATTTGATTCGGAGTCTCACAACCACCAAAACCAAATATTATCTACATGTGGAGAAACTAGCCTTGGCAGTTGTTCAAGTTGTACAACGTTTTCGTCATTATATCTTATTGCACAAAACCACAATCATTTTCGATTGCAACCCCATGCAACACATCCTTACTCGACAATTTTTTGGGGGGAAATAGTCCAAATGGATAGTTATTCTCCAGGAGTTTTATTTGGAGTTTGAGAGAGCCAAGTCAAAGAAGTCTTTGGTTTTTGTCGAGTTGATATGTGACCTTCCCTCTATTGAGACATAAGCTATGGCAGAAGATTCCTTTCCTGACGAGTCTCTCTTTCTGATCAGTTCTGATGACATATGGTATGGATACATTATCATTTATCTCCAAAACCAAACTTTCTGACCCGATCTTTCTAGTGTATATCATCGTCACATTCGGTATCAAGCCAGTCAATACATTATCCTTGGTGATACCCTTTACCTCCATGGTATTGATTCCATATTTCAACGTTGTCTAACTTATGATGAAACTAAGAAATATTTGAATGATTTTCATTATGGAGCATGTGGCGGTCATATGTCTAGGTATGCCATTGCCCAAAAGATCTTACGAGTTGGTTACTTCTGGCCTTCATTGTTTAAAAATTGCATTACTTCTGTCCAGAAATTCCATGCTTGTCAAACATATATAAATAAGATCCAATCTCATCCTGGTCCTCTTCACCCTGTAGTTTTCGTTGGTCCATTTGCTAAATGGGGCATTGACTTCATGACATGTCACCCTCACTTGGTCGAGGGGCATGGATACATCACCATGGATTATTTCACTAAATGGGCTAAGGTGATGTATACATTTGATAATATCGAGAAAACTGCAACGTTGTTCATATTCAATCATATTGTTACTAGATTTGGTTTCCCTCAAGCCATCATCACTTACCATGGTAGTCATTTTCACAATTTCATAATGTCTAAACTTACCAAGAAGTTGGGTCTTCGACATCAAAACTCAACACCTTACTATCCATAGGAAAATGGCCAGGTTGAAGCAAACAATAAATTTCTCACTACTATGCTTCGACGAATGGTAGGAATTCACAAGTCAAGACGGAACATGATGCTCTTCTCATCATTATGGGCTTATCAGACATCCATTAAATCTTCCACAGGATTCACACCTTTAAAATTGGTATATGGTATCAAAGCTATTCTATCGATTGAATGTGAAATACCATCTTTGAAACTAGCTATCAAACTTCTCCCTAACACCTTGGCTGAGGATGAACATCTCTTGTATTTGATGCAATTAGATGAGACTCACTGTGATGTTGCCTTAGTCATTGAAACTTAGAAGAAGTGTATCAGAGCTCAATATGACAAGCATGTCAAACCACGTGTTTTTTCTGAGGGTTATTTGGTTCTCCTTTATGAACATGATCACGACTTATTACGGGCTGGTAAATTCGAGCCCATGTGGCATTGCCCTTATATTGTGAAACGAGTGTTGGAGAAAGGGGCTTAGGAGCTGGTAGATTATGATGGAATTCCTTTGAGTGAACCCCGAAATGGGATTTAATTGAAGAAGTATTATGCTTAAACTATTTTTGCATGAGTGTTGTGTATTTTAGTGTATCAAACTCTAGTGTTCTTTTTTCATTTTTTATTTCGCCTTTCAGTTGCTTACCTTGCATTGTTCTTGGTTTCCATTTATCGGTGTCTTTGCTACCCTATATCATCTTTGCTGATGGTGCTAGTCGCAGTACTCAAAACCTAGCATCTTCTCCATGGGAAATCTATGCACCTACGAATGAGTTTATCATTCTACATGGTGTTTGCCTTGGTTGTGCAACTAATAATATTGCAGAATACAGTGCAGTTATCGATTTTTTAACTAACACCATTTCATTTTGCATTTGTTATCAATTTTTTAACTAACACCATTTCATTTTGCATTTTTTATCTTATTGTATGACTTGATTCAAAGTTAGTAGTGTTGCAGTTGAGTAACATTTATTCCATCTGAAGTCCTACTTTGTTACGGGTATACTTACGAATTCGGCTCTTGGAAAGACATTTTGATTATATTGAGTATCAACATATTCCTAGATGTCTAAACACATTGACAGATGCATTGGCTAATTATGTGTTAGATAGACATTTGATACATTTATAAACCCAAACACTCATTTTAAAAAGGACAAGTAAGCCGGTAGGAACTTTATATTAATACGACAAAAATTTACAAAAATTGTTTGTCCAAGGACCAAAATATCAAAATAGTGAAGCTCATGGCTTCATATAAAAAAACATCAAGGATGTCATTCATTGTAACAAACAACTTCCTGTGCCACTCTACAGAACAGTCGACTGATAGATGCAGATATGTCAACTGTATGGTGTTGATAGTGCCGAGTAAGTTTGTCCACCGTGGCATCATGGATGTTCACAGTTAACCCCTATAGGTTCTACTCAATCACCTCTAGATTCGCAGCAACCCCTCTTGCCATGACACCTCTCTCTCTTCGCCTCTGAATGGGAGAAGATCCTGGAGGACGATAGGGCACCACATCTGCATTATTGATAGCACTTGATTCATCTTGGCTAAATGACAAAAACATTTTATATAATTAAAATATCAAAAGCATCATATAATGAAAACTTCCTTCTTACCTATGTCTCCCCACTGAGATCCCTCAGGAACAGCTAAGTTGGGATCCCCATGGAAATACGTCCTAGCATAAGCATACTCCTCCACCATGATTAGCTAATTTCTTAGCCACTGGAAGAAAACCTCATCATACTTGACGATAGGCACGCCACCATGACAAGCCATCAAGTCCACCCATATTTTCATCTGTGGATCTTATGGAGCGAGTATTCCCCACTCCACCTATAGACATAAGACAGGGACCCTCTCTAGGAAGAAGGACACTAAAATCGATCCATAACCAAACTATTTCAATCTACCATTATGACACTTTGTCAGTTTATTTTTCATGTTCTTCAAGAAACCCTTGCACCAGTTGAAGACTTAGGGCTCCATAAACTCTATGGTGTACTGAAAATGGCTTTGCAAAGCCATGTGGGGAGATGCACTCCCTGCCATCTTGGTGATAGTATAAAGGATGGTTCTCAATGATAAATCTTGAACATCCCTAATGGAAACCTTTCCACTATACTTTTCTGTACTGGGCACGCAATGGTGTGCAACATATTAATCCATGGGTTCTCCCCCACCCTTGCTTCCCATGAGTGATACCTGAGAGCCTTGATGAGATAAATATAACCCTGTCAGAAATTAAATTTCATATATATCCAAGGTGAGTGTATGCACACCCACATGAAATGCTTGTTCATTTACATCCCACATGTGGAATAGATACTCTAGAAATCTCAGTTGGGATCTCATGCCCTAAATTTTGAAGAACTTGACTAAACCACACTCCCAGAGTGCCATCACTGTGCCCGGGTCATTCCTAGCAAAATAGTCTTCTTCCTCATGCTCTCTTTCCCTCCACTTGAGCATTTTGACTGAGGAAAACCTACCAAGTAACATCAAAAGAGGATTAGAGTCATAAAAAATCAATTCTTGGAAGTTTTCCTAACTAATTTTATCTTTTCAAAAATTGAATTGCGGTTGTCGTAGGGCTTTGCTTTTACGCAAAGCGATGTCATCGCACCCTAGATTTGGGTCCCCTGCAACGATGTTAGATCATCACAGCTCACGATACTGTGGGCTTGCGAAAATCTCAAGGCGCAGGTGGTCCTAAAAAATCAAACTAAAATCAAAATTTAACCAATAAAAATCAAATTTTAAACCATGAAAAGAGAAAGGGGCAAGAGACTACCTTTTTGATGAAAGCAGTTTGCGAAATGGTCCATTGAGGGCTCTGAAATCAATGCTTGAAATTTGGGTGAAAAAGAGGGTTTTGGGCACTATTTGGGTGAAATTGCAAAATGAAATGGTAAATGGGTTGTTTTTAGCTATTTTATTACTTTTTACCATATTTTGTTACAAAATTAAAATATTTTTCATATTTTACCTATGCCCTAAAGTCTAACCAACTTTGCAAAGTGTTTTCAATTACAGATTGAAAGATCTAAGGACAAGATGTTTGACAGGGGTCCACCATTTTTGGTTGTTTTTGTATGTTTTTCTTATGTACAGGTTCTTTTAGGATCCTTTTAGGAAAAACTCAGAGCACGGTCTTAATTATTTCTCACGCTCATGAAACCATGAGAACGCAATCAAGTAACCTTTTATCATTTTTTCGAACTCGCAATGGTAATATGAAAAATAAACCTTATGGAGTATCCTTTAAGATCTTTTCAAGATCCTTCAACATGAAAAGATAGCCAAATGACCTTGTTCTTTTCACGCACGTAAACGTATTTGAAGAAAATGTCTGATGAGCAGTAGATTGTCTCTTTTTCAATCTCGTCAAACTAACTTACGAAAAAGGACATTATGGAGTTCTCTTTAAGTTTTTTTCAGATTCTCTAAATATGAAAACCCTTGAGTTTTCTTTCTTTGGACTCATAAAACAAACATTGAAAGACCCATATGGGATCGAACCACTCCTTCTTAGGGTTTGTTAAACATACTTCGAGGGAATCGTCCAAAGGATGAGCTTACATTACAAGCATATGTTATCCTCCTCAATCTTGTGTAAAAATAAAGAGGTACTTGGCAGAAGTGGTGGGGGGAAATTGGGAAATAATTGTGTCTCTGTATTTATGTTAGTGGCAGTAAAGTCACTCTTGAACATGACAACCACCTTTATCATTGTATTCGGGTTGGGAAATCCATTTGTCTCTTGTTTGACCATCCACAAGTTCATATGTTGGGTCCTCCTTGAGTCAATGATGCTAAGACAACTATCATTTCATTCATATGTTCAAGATAAGTCCAACCTAAAAAATCCTTCTATCGAGTCGACCATATGCAGTTATAAATTTTCTACCATGTCAGCCTTCCTTGAGTCAGTCCTGAATAACTTCATACTCTGATCTACTTCAAATATGCTAAATATTTCATGTCATTGATGGGGTATACATTAAGGCCCTCCTATGACGATACTTTTCCTTTCGAATTCAACTCATTATCCAGGAAAAAAACTTAGAAATCATTTAGTACCTTGGAGCCTACATGCCTCAATGGCAGGTTTTTTCGCTTTCAACAGTGGGTTCACATCATTGCCACATGTTTGGAAGATTCCATCGAGTGTTCAACTTCAACTCATTCATTCACATTCTTTGGATTAGACTAGAGTACCTTGGGAGTCATTGACATCAATGGTGATTTCCCTCGCACTTGTTAACGATTTTCATTAATGACTGGTAATCAAGTGGTTTCTTCCATGTTCGACTTCAACACCTGTAATCACATGGCTAGATTTGTACTTAGGGACGATGGATATGAAGACTGTATATCTCAACATATTGTTCTAGGTTACGATGGAGTATTCATAAGTTTGTACTGACACATATATCCACTCTGTATGTCTCGTGGATATGTACAAATTTGAATTATTTAAGTGCATAGATCCACATTGTATTTCTGGTGGCTATGTCGAATCATGATGACATGGATCCATAGTGTATGTTTAGTGGCCATGCCTCACTTGACACTTATGATTAGAGTCACTTGTATTTTGAGTATGGGAATGCCTACCTCAGAAGATGGTATATTATTATGCAGATGCTTGATTGTTTGGAGGTTCCCAACTGATGTGCTCCTTTCTTTCGACACACACATTCTACAAAGTTTTTCAACTGTCACAGGTTCCAACTTCATACTTTGGGGGGAATTCTATTACACATTATTTTGGTCACCCCAATGATCAACTGACGACATGTTCATAACTCACTCCCATGTTCCCTAAAAACATTAAAAGAGACTTTCTCCATGAGAAAAGAGGTTTTCCTTTTCTTCCTTCAAAATTATGACAAGGGAGATTGTCGCACCTTGCTCTATGCATGGGGTGTGATGATGCCTGATTGTCACACTCTGCACCAAAGTTGGACTGTGACGTCGTTGTAGGTTTCCTTCTCATATGGTGGGACGATGTTTAAACAAAGGAAAAATCAAAATTCATGAATGTTCTAGAAGGGAATCTTCTAGAAGATGAGGTGACCTCTGAACAGTTTGGATCTTACTCGCTTATCTGATTTAGTGGGATCATCCTAATATCCTCATCCATCCCTCTTTGATCCTATATATAGAGGGATATCTTATGGAAAAGGATAAGGTTTGCATATGCATGAAGATTTTTGCTACAGATTATACTTGAGATAACTTTCCTTTAGCTCTCTAAGTCAGATTGTGGATCTTCTTCATCAAAGGCATTGGAGAAAAACTGTGTGTGTTGGAGAAAAGATCCATTGAAAGGGACTTTGCAACATCAAGGCATGGGTTGTATTCTCCACTTTCCATTTAATATAATGAAGCATTATATTTCTTCCCTATAAAGGTGTCTTGACTTTTATTTTATAACTCCTTGATCTTATACATAGAATTCATTGGAATATATATATCTTTATTTTCTCTCTTTGTTGGTTTGTTCTTCTTAAACAGGTTCACCATCCTGCAAATCCAAATATGGAGCAACAAGGACAACACTAACGAGGATAAAACGTCATTTAAAAGGTATGTCACTTGTACCTCTCTAAACTAGTTTATATGGCAATGAAGTCTAAGGTGAAGTTTGTATTTTGTATTGTTTTGTTCTAGCTTCCTATGGAAGTTAGGGAGATTAGTTTGTGTCCTCACTTACCGATTTTTCTGATAAAAAACACACCCATCGTAACTTACTCTTCTTTCTCTCATAGTATCCTCTCTCAAAATACAATAATCACACACATACATAGTCACAATATAATTCCCTCATAAAAGAGGGTTTCCTTATAGGGGAAAAAACCCTAAAATAACTTCTACAATCAAATATGCAACCTTATAATGAATGGTCCAGATTGACTATGAAATTACAAGATACATTTACAAGGAAATTTTTTCTTCAGGGTCTTAACTCTCGAATCCCCATAGGGAGGTAAAGCCCCCTTGCGTGGATGGGTTTACAGTATTCATGGGGTATAAACATGGATGAAAACAAATACCTCTAAATTAGGAAGATGATCAGTCTCCACAACCAATAGATAGATCATGTCTTCATAGTAGATGATGTCATCCACTACCCTATACCTATCATCCTGAATATTTTCTCCATCAACTCACAAGTGAAGGCATTCTTGGAGTATTCCACCAAGAGGATGGACTTCCAATCTATTGAGATCTATGTCATGGAGAAGGTGTTGGACAACTAAAGGGGGGAGGGGTGTGAATCAGTTGTTACTGGGCTTAAACAATTATGCTTATTTTTTTTTACTCTTTACACAACATTTAATGATAGTCACAATAATGCAACGAAGTAAGCAATAGAACATCCATCATCAATCACACATATGAGATACACAGAGACAAATATTTCCTGAGGAAACCCATACAGGGTAAAAACCTCTTCTTCTTTATATGATAAGTAATCTTTACATTCTTTACATTATCATACATATGAGCACCAACTCATAATGAGGCTACAACCTCTGTCTTGCAAGCTGCTACTTGCTGAGAGCACCAACTCTCTGGATTCTCTAGCACCAACTAGAAGGAAGCACCAACTCCCTGGTTTCTCTAGCACCAACTAGAAGGAAGCACCAACTCCCTAATTGTTCCAGCACCAACTGGATGGAAGCACCAACTTCCAGTCACATAGGCACCAACCTCTATAACAGAGAACAATAGTTCTCTCTTGCACCACCCTGCCACTCTGGTTTCTCTGACTACAACAAGATGGAAGCTACAAATCCCTTTGTTCAAGCACCCACTTGAACCTCTGAGGACAACTATCCTCCCTAGCACCTCCCTACCGCCCTGAAATATAAATTTTTGCTAATGAAACTTATCACAGTGATACAATATTTATCATTGGCTTACAAGACTTATCACTATTCTGCTATGCTGCTTTTCTCTCCTGTATCAATGTCTCTCTATCTGTATCTTCTTGGGATTTCTGATCTTCTGTTTTTCTCTACACGAGCACCTCATCCTTTCTTTAGTGTCTTACTGTCTTGCTCCACACATTCCTTACGCTTTTTGTGCTTCTGCCTTTTATGCTCTATGCGCCATGTCCATTCAATGATCCATTCCTCTTCTCTATATTTCAGCTGCTACACACTCCTCCTTCTACACTTCTGAATCCCTCTCAAAAACTGCAACACCCATCTCTTCTCTTTTATGCATACTTATAGTCTTTGTGCACCTTGTGCATGCTGTCCCGCCATGCTTCTACATGCTCTCTCATGTCGAGTACTCTACCTGTTCATCATGGCAACTCTTCAGCTTCTATGAAAGTTAGATCCATCTGTCAATTGCCTCTATAAACAATCTTCATTCCACTGGCAGATTCCTACATACTCTTCAGCTCCTCTGGCAATCACACAAAAGTCTCTTCGAGTCCTCTGGCAGAAACCATCAGTGGTTTCTAGCAGTTACACTGTGAACCTCCAAAGACCACTTCAGCAACTGAATCACCACTGATCGATTAATTGTGAAGAGCAATAGTAGCCCTTCGATCATACTTAAATTCACCTGCACCATTGGATGGAGCTTGTAGGGTCTTGCGTTTAATTCATATGCCCACTAGCTGTGACCGAGCACTAAACAGAGTTTTAATTTTGTGATCTCGCATCTCGACATTCCTGTGATATAAGATCTTGAAACTCCAAGTTGCGATCGCCGAGACTCTGAGATGGAGCTTAGCACCGCTAGCTTCTTCCTCTCACGTGACCACCGGTTGTGACCATAAGTTGCACCAAAAGGTGCTTCATATTTTGTGAACTTATAAACTTCATCAAGCCTGATTAACGATCGAGATCTTCGATGATCCGACGGTCCAGATCTCATCGTGATCTCGCATATCACGATTCCTGTGATGAAGAGTCTTGATGCTCCAAGTCGTGATCGTCGAGACTCTGAGGTGGACCTTAACTCTACTAGCTTCTTCCCTTCACGTGAACACCGACGGTGACCACAGGCTGCGCCAAAAGGTGCTTCGTGTTTCGTGAACTTATGAACTTCATCGAACCTCATCAATGGTCGATATCTCTAATGATCCGATGGTCCAGATCTCATCATGATCTTACATATCGCGATTCCTGTGATGAAGGGTCTTTATTCTCCAAGTCGCGAGTGCCAATACTCCGAGATGGAGCTTAACACTGCTAGCTCCTTCCTCCATCTTCCGCAGATGTAACCACTAGCTGTGACCACAACCTTATTCGAAAATGCATTTTTCACTTTCACATCTTGGGTATTCTGTGATGAGTCCTCTCGACTCTCCATGTCACGAACTCCGAAATAGAGCTTGGCTTCTCAAGCTCTGCTCTCGACAATGTGACCATAAGATATGACCACTTGCCAATCAAACGATCACTTCACTCCTTTGACTTTACAGTCAGTGAAATGATGATATTTCACCATGTGTCCTCTAGATCCAATGGTCCACGATTGCCCTCGATGGACAACCAAGATTCCTTCACAGTTTTGGAGAGTTGGATGACTCTTGGTCTTATCCGCCTCACAGCTTCACCATATCTAATGGTTGTTGGTCCTTCATAATTTCTCCAGATCTGACGGCCCAGATCTTATCGCGATTTCGCCACTTCACGAGCCTTCTTCATGCCTGGTCAATGGTCCACAATCCCCTATGATCTGATGGTCCAGATCTTTTTGTGATCTCACATATCGCGAGTTTGAACCTCTTTCCTTTGGATTTCCTGATCTGCGAAGCTCTGAAACAAAAACTTTGGCCTTCATTGACTATTTTTCTCTTTCCGAGCTTACATTGCTAATATTGAAATTATCGCTATGCTCCTGATCATGCTAATCTCCGCCATCAATGACAAACACGCATACACTTGCACTCTACACTATCTCTTATGATATTACCTTGTCCCTGTTTTTCCATCGCTGCATACTCTGATCTTGCCATCAATGACAAGCATACCTGCATATAAACATGCCAACAATATTCCCCTTTGGCATTGTTGGCAACCCCTGTATGACTCTGCTAATCTGTTTGGACCTCCAATTGTAGCATCCGGTCCAGACCACTCTTTTTTCACCCCCTTTGACATCAATGTAAAAAAAAACATGCCCCCCCTGAGCTGTTGCAGTAATTTTAGGAGGTATTAGATATTCAATCAATATAAAACTCCCCCTAATAGGATGGACTTTCTTAGGTGTGAGACGGGATGACACCCAACTTCTGTTGGAGATATTCAAATGGTGTCTTGGCTAGGGGTTTAGTAAAGATGTCTGCAATTTGTTCTATGGTTGGAATGTAATGGACCTTAACAACCTAATTGGTGACCTTCTCTCTCAGAAAATGGTATTTTATGGGAATATGCTTGGTCTTGGAGTGGGAGTACATGATTCTTAGACACACTGATGGAACTAGTGTTATCACAATGAATTGGGATCAATGCTACGTATTTTACCTCCAAGTCTGCAAGTGTCTAAGTCATCCATAATACCTGATTGCAACAGGTAGCAACAACAATGTACTCTACCTTTGTAGTCGATAAAGAAATGGAACTTTGTTTTTTACTAAGCCATGCTACTAATGAGTCACTTAGGAAGAATGCTCCTCCACTGGTGCTTTTTCTCTCATCAACACAATTTGCCCAATCTACATCTGAATAAGCAGTTAACTGAAAATTCTGATTTCTGGGATACCATAGACCATAAGTCATTGTTTCTTTCAAATACCTTAATATCCTTTTGACATCTAGAAAATGACTATGTTTAGGTGTAGACTGATATCTTCCTACCATTCCAACAACATGCATTATGTTTGGCCGAGATGTTTTGATGTACATTAGGCTGCCTATCATTGACCTATATGAACTTTGATCAACATTAGGTGAGTCATCATCCTTTCTTAATTTGCATCCAGTAACCATAGGTGTGCCCAAATATTTAGAATCTTCCATTTGAAACCTTTTCAACATTTCTCTTAGATATTTTTCTTGAGAAATGAACATCCCTTCAGACCTCTGAGTAATTTGCGGACCAAGAAAAAATGACAGCTCACCTATCATAGACATTTCAAACTTAGACTCCATGGAAAAAGAAAACCATTTTACCAATGAATCCTTATTACATCCGAAGATGATGTCATCTACATAGACCAACACAATGAGCAAATCATCACCCTCTATTTTGATATATAGATTGTTGTCAACTGTTCCTCTCTTGAACCCTTTGTCTTTAAGATATGTATCCATTCTGTGATACCAGGCACAAGGAGCTTGATTTAACCCATATAAAGCTTTCTTCATCTTGCATACTAAGTCAGGGTTATCATATAGTTTGAAACCCTCTGGTTGTTCCATATAGGCTTCTTCATTTAAATCTACGTTTAGAAAAGCTGACTTGACATCCATTTGATAGACTTTAAACCTTTTATGACAAGCATAGGAAATAAATATTCTGATAGATTCTAACCTTACTAGGGGCGCAAATGTTTCATCAAAATCTAGTCCTTCTATTTGAGCATAGCCTTTACATACCAATCTTTCTTTGTTCTTGACAACTTATCCCTACTCATTCAACTTATTCTTAAAGATCCATTTGGAACCAATGATATTTTTACCTTCCGATCTATGAACCATCTCCCACGTATTGTTTTTCTCAATCTGATCAAGTTCATCATTCATTTCTTTAACTCAAAGGTCATCTTTGCTAGCTTCATTAAAGTTCTTGGGTTCCAGCATGAATATGAAAGCTATATGTGATTTCTCAGTATTTTTTATTATCTTTCTCCTGTTTGTACACCTTTGTCTTTTTCACCAATTATCTGACTTGTAGGATGATTCTTTTGAGTAATTCTGAAGGAGGAATTTGAAGGAGCCTGCTAATTTGAGTCTATCTAAGTATCTGAGTCTTCATCTGATTCAGATTCTTTGTTTTCTGATTCTTGGACCTATTCATCTTCAACTTTAGTTGTGTCCTCTGTAGAAGACTCATTATTGTACACCTCTCTTGTTGGGATTCCTTCATCAACTTTTACGTCAATACAATCAATCATTTTATGCAGCCTCTTATTATAGCATCTGTATCCTTTACTGTTTGTAGCATATCCTAAGAAGATACCTTCATCAACCCTGTCATCATATTTTCCAAGGTTCTCATCATTATTCTTTATGTAACATTTACTCCCAAAGACTTTGAAGTGTTTGATTGAAGCAGGTCTCCCATACCACAGTTCATAAGGTGTCTTGTCACTTTGTG